>JAIPRL010003165.1:0-49838 GCA_025469235.1 Pemphigus obesinymphae | reverse complement strand
ATTTATAGGTGTTACAAACAAGAAAAAATGGCATTATGTGTAAGGTATGTTAAAAATCTAGATGTTGTTGAGAGATTTCTCGGTTTTATAGATTGTTCTAAGAATCAAGATGCTGAAAGTTTATATCATCACATATTATGGTACCTGAAAAAGTGTAAACTTGTTCTAAACCACAAATAGTTGCTCAGTCATATGACGGTGTAAATGTTATGTCTGGGAAATTTAACGGACTACAAAATAAAATAAAAAATCAATATCCTTACGCTATTTATACCTATTGTATGGCTCATAAAATGAACCTCATTGTAATTGATATGTGTAAATATGTAAAAGTAATGAATATTTACATACACCTTAGATCTTAATGATTTTATTTTTTACTTACGAGTATATAAAGATTAGGAAACAAGGCATGTGTTCAACACTTTAGAATCCCTGTACGTAAATTTTTCTCATCCGTCAAAAAACCAAATATCCGCCTATGATCAAGACGATGGTTTTTAGCTATGCTAAGAGGTGCTATATAGTGCCATAGTCAAGTTATTCGTACATTTTTTATTTATGAACAAAAATGATTTTGGTATATGTTGTAGTTGTTGGTGCTACTTTTTATCCATACATTGAATTTTGATATATGATATATAATTTCTATATTATTGCGTTAATCAACTCACCATTTTCATTGTTTATCATTTAAAAAAATAATTTAATTTCAATTGATATATATATATATATAAGGCAATGTGTACAATTATGAGAAAAAAAAATTAACAAAAAGATATGGTGGTGGTATATAGACTCAAAAACTACTCGATCGATTTTGACGAAAACTTCAGAGATTGTTCTTAGAGATATAATATTACTATAGTATTATAGTTATAACTTATTGTTTATATACTGTGGAGATAACAGGAAGGTTGAGAGAGTAGTTTTAATCACGTCTCCGATTGGTGGTGCCGAACAAACTTTAAAAAAAATATTTTTGTTGATTACCTATACATGTCATATAAACTACTATTTATATAAAATAAATTACGATAATTCATTTAATCGTATATCAATTAAAATCATCTGTAACTATTTGTTATTTATTATATTTGATAATATTACATTTCACAGCTTAACCCCTCTCATACCGTGCAAAACTGTTCACGGGCAAAGCCGGGTAATTCAAATATATAATATTATATATATATATATATATATATACACGAGTATATACATAGGTGTGCGCTTGAACTTGCTGGCGGGGGGCAGAATTCTTGGATTGTTGCGTAAGGACATATTAAAAAGTATATTTAGTATTTAGTATTTTTATCAAAATAGAAATATATTGTAAAGGAAAACAAGTATATATAATTATTAATTTATTAATAAAATACATTATAACTAATATAAAACTTATGATTTGATATAATAAAATGTATTTTGAATTTCATGGTTGAGGTATAATTATACATGGGGATAGAAAATGTCCGTTTACTACAGAAAATAGAAACACTACTATTTAATTTTGAGTTATACAAAACATAATCAACCGATGCTACCCATAATGAATTTATATGTGTATTCACACATGTTTAATTTTGAGTGAAATCGAGAAATCGACTTTAAAAACCATATATTATAAGCAAAAAAAAAAAAAGATAAAAAATTCCGGCAACTGGGATGTCAAACACACTAATTATTTACCATTTATTACTCACACATTAACACGTGTTGCCCATATATGTTTATTAAATTGCCTATATTCAACTCCTTAGAAATAGACCGTCAGCCTATATTATTTTTATACCTACTGTATTTGGAAAAAAATGTCAGCCCGCAGGAGTGGCACCTAGATATACCTATAGGTAGGTATATCTATAATTATTAATTATACTTATCCATAATAATGTGATCTCATTGGCCACAACACGAACATTTTCGGTGAGGCACATAATTCTTCTTAATTTTATATATAATTAATTTTTAATAAATAAATATATCAAAAGTTAAATTTTCAATTTATTTTAATATGTATTGAAAACTGCCTATATTTAACTCCTTATACGTTGATAAAGATTTCAGGTGGCATATAATGTTATATACATATGCTTCAATTAATGTGGTGTATATATTATTTAATAATGTAAATATGATGTTTTTCCATGTTATAATATCGTTTAATGAAAATAGTCCTTCTTACACGATAAATTCTTGAAAAAGATTGAATTAGTGTTGATATATTAAGTTGTTTTCGAAATGCTGTAATAATCGTTTTATATAATATTGAATTAAAAGTTATATATATAATATATCGTTTATTAATTGTAGTTTCTATATTGAGGTATTGAAACAATATAACAATATAATAAAAATTGTTTGACGATTTTGCTGGGTCGATGCTTGAAATGGTAATTTTTATTATATTTTTAATAACATCTGGTTATTTTAGGTGATGGCTCATGAGCAAGTAAACTGGAGAGACTTTATATCTAAACTAAATAGGCACCATGTATTATTTATTTATTAGTAACAAACACCGGAACAGTAAATTTTTAATATAATATATATAATATAATAATATTAAATAGAAAATAGAAATAAATAATAGTAAACAATAAAACATAAATGCAAGCTTCGAAAACCATAGAACTAGATTATAAACTAGAGTTAGAATTATTGATATGGCGTAAAGGTGATGATTATATCCATAGGAAACATATAGGATGAGAACGTTTTTAAATTGGTAGTTTCTGATGGAGTAAGACGTAAAACGAAAGTTAATCTTAGACAATAGATCAGGTGCATTACAAGAACCATTTAGAAGAAAGGAAATAAATAAAGTTGAGATTTGCATCATGAAAGTGTAGTGATTTTAAGGGTGTTAAGTATGAAGGAATAGTCATGAGGAACATGTAATTTTAAGGATGTAGGCCGTGTAGGACAGACATTTGTTCTGATCTCATTAAAATCTTAATTGAGCTTTAATGATATAAGGATTCCTGTAGTCTATAGATATATATCTACAAAATCGTATTCCAGAATAGAATGAATTAAAGCAAAGTAGAGAATACGAAGATAGTTTGTAGAGGTAATAGTTTTTGTATTTTGTTTGATGAAATCCAAAACTTTCAGGGCCTTACCGACCGTAGCGTTTATATGTTGCTTAAAGTTTAGGGAGGAGTTTAAGTGGAAACCGAGGACCTAAGTGTAGTAAACTCGCTAAATCAGGGTATTATTTATTAAGTAAGAGTAGAAAAAAAAACGGGAATTGACTTCTAGAAAAGGTTATCACATTACATTTGTCTATGTTTAAAGTTAATCCTACATTGTTAACCCAAAAGAACCTTCAAATCTATAATTTTTATAAATAGCTTAAAATTAAAAAAAAATATATATTTGAAAAATGTATTACCTACCATCAATATAGGTAGAACTAAATTACATATTTGGTGTAAATGTCAAGATTAATGAATTATTGTTTTCAAAATTACAAAGATATAACAAAAATCTATTTGGATGGATAACGTGCTTTAAACGTTTTTACGTAGTTTTCAATAGTTTTTCTTTATGCATTAGAAAACTATTAGGAAAATTAAAAATTTACCTCATTAAAGTATCAACTAGGTGCAATTTGTTATTGAAAAATGAGTATGCATGTAACGATTGGTCAGCATAGGTCTTTTAGGTCTTTTGATCGAAAATTTGTACATAGACAAAAAAAATAAACATCATTATAAAACCACTACCTATATTGCTCCCTCGCTTCACCCAAAATCTAAAAAGCCTTAAAAAATAACTAAAAAAGTAGCTAACAGGAAAAAAATTAACACCAATGTAAAACCACTGTATTTTAAATACTTCTTAAAAGTATTTGTATTTGAAATTTAAATACCTATTTAAACACTTGTCAAATATTAACTAAATTATATTTGCATATTCCGAAAATAGTTGATACCTAGTTCATATATTTTTTTATATAGTTAAAAAATATATTTCTGTGAGGGATTAAACATTGGTCCTCTCCCTTATTATTATTTATACATTTAATAATATAATTTAATCATGTGTAGACTACATTATTATACTATATTATCATATATCATGTTTCTTAAAAATATAGTAGTAAAATTCCGAAAATATCTGTTTACGAGAAAATATAATATAATATATAATGACCAATAAGAAGAAATAATGAGAAAAATCGTAATAATTACGTTAAGACTGAAATAACGATCACTGACATTCGTACATATTTTATACGTAGGAAAAGATTATTATACGCTACGCATTATTCAGAATCCGGTGGAGTAAATAAGTTTCGTATTTTTTTAATATTATTATCATTACCTTATACATAATATGTACGAGGAATGTACACATATAATGCAGTGGGTAGTCATTTTTGTATCTATATTTTATCATTATACAGTGTGTTCAACGACGAAAGTACCTAACATTAAATAGCATTTCGAACAGCAGAGTACTTGAATTTGATTCTAATTTCTATGGCAAGACAAAATATACAGTTTAGAAAATTTTAAAATTTTAAACTTTTGTCTTTCATTAAAACATTTTTGTCTAATGAAATTTTTAGCCTTCTACAAAATCAGTCTAAAGAAACTTAATGTTGATCCATGAAGCTAATCGATTTAAGATTTTATCGCATATTTAACAGCATTTAGTTGTATATTAAAATGTGTATATTCTAAAATAATAAAATTCTATAATGCTGAAAATTTAACACATTTTCTGTAAGTTGCATTTATTTTTAATCTGTGCCGGATATGGAAGCCACCGACCTACCAAGTTTTAGGATTTCTACCGGTCCAAAAAGCGTTTTCGAATTTAAAAATATTTTAATGAACTGTATAGTGTACTGCCTATTAAAAACCTTTCTAATTTCACTTTACGTTCTTGTATTTTTAGACACACATTATTTAATCGGCTCAAATATCGTGTCACTCACCGAAATTTCCTCGGTATAGCTCACCTAGCCTATCCAGCCCTGTTTTTAATACAGTGAATTATTTTATTGATGATATCAAATGTGATATAAAAATAGATTACACAAATCAAAACTTTAACTTGTTCTCGTTCGGTCGATTGGGTGGGTGCGTGGGTACCCATTAAAATGAGTTATACGGTGTATTTTGTCCTGTCGAAAAAATTTGGAAATTGAAGTTCATTTATCTGAAATATTTCGCTTTACACACTGTATAGTACATTATCATAATATTTGCGTGAAAAAAAAAAACGAAAAAGGAAGTAAAATCTCTCGGAGAATATGTTTATCTTCTAACCGTGTTTAACCGTATTTATTATTATAAGAGGAACGCTTTATGCGCCGGGGTCATTTGAGCATTGTTCAAACGTATTTTTGTTGTTGGCTACATCGATTTAATATTCTAAATTTGTTGCCGGAACAAATGTACACCCGCCTTTGCAGTTTCGGAAATCCTTTTGCGAAATTTATATCTCGTGTTCCTTCCTTTTTAACGCTTATCGGTATATATATATATATATAATATGTATAAAATCCAGTATATATAGGTACTCAATATATGATATTATGTACACACTCGATTGTATTATAATATTGTACCTACGCGAGTACATATTATTATTGTAAAGTTTCTAGAAAAGTTCTATATACCGTATTGAGTTGGGTACCTATCCATTCGATTTATCAATATTCATTAGATAAGTTAATATAATATCGGCGTGCGAGGGTATATTGAAGTCTGTTTAGAAGTTTTTGCAGTGTTTGCGTCATTTCGCGAGACGAAAAGAAATAAGTTAATAAAGTACATAAAGGTATATTCAGGAAAAACACATACTTTTAAAATCTAGTTGTTTGTGTTTTAATAAACTTACTTATTCAAGTATTATACAGTATATATATATTGAAAAATAACGGTAATGTTACATTTCACATGTTTAAAAATTAAATAAATATTTTTACGTGAATATATAAGTGATGTATATATATATGGGTAGGTATAAAATGAAGATCATCGCATAATATATAAAACCTTTTTCTAAAATCGCCTCTGGGCCAAACCACCATAGAAATAAGATAATGTACTTGTTGGGAGTATGATAAAAGACCATTATAGTTATAGTATAAGAGTATGGTTAATGGATATATAACCCGTTTGTGTTTTACATAAATTTTCATATTTTTATCATTGAAACTCGTCGGTATGATGTATATTCATAAGCAGTGGTTGATGCAAGATAAATATCCTTTCTAGTGGCCATTTTTAACTAGATATTCAAAGACGTTATATAAATTCAAATTATTTTTGTGAAGTGTTCATAACACGTTACCTCATAGAGTTAAAAATCTCTAAAACATTTTTTTTTAAAGTTATTATTTCGTTTAGGTGACCAAAGATTATTCAATGCTAATTATTTTTCTAAAAATAAAAACTATGCAAATGAAATAATATAAAATTAATATGATTAAATTGCAAAATTAGTGTAATTAATAATTACAGTATTTATGATTTGTAATCGTTACCATTATAGAGCGATAGAGCTGTGAATTTAATGACCGTAAATATCTACAAAATACTTTTAAAATCTTTACTAATGCAGTTTAATAAGTAATATAGTACCTATACCTATATACAAAATAATAAATATACACTTTCAATTCCGAACAATACACTAAAAATTACATTTAAAATTTAATAAGTTCATTTAAAATCTCAAATGTAAAAATGCACTAAGAAAGCAATAATTAAAAAACAAAAAAAACATATTTTAATTAGGGCTTATAACTGCTTCCGAAAATAGCTGTGACCGATTACCGAAAAATTTTGAGAACCGGTAACCGGTATTAAGTGATTTTTTAAATAGATATATATCGATGAAACGGTTCATTGAATATTTAAAAAAAAAGTGGTTACCGCTTCACGGTTTAAAAGCGCTTCCCAAATTTTAGGATAACCGCTTCTTGGCTAAAAACCACTTCCTACTTCTTATAACCAGTTACCGGTTTTAAGCCACTTTGAACATTTTAAAACAATTAACTACAATTTAAATAGGCTTTTGACAAACCTTTATAATATTTATGACTATTCATCGTCCAACTTTTTGGTCTTTGCATTCCTATCCCGGAATATTTGTTAGATTATTAAAATTATTTAAAAAATTAATCCTATGATAAAGTAAGCTTCGTTGAGATCGTTATAAAGAATTCATAATGATTATAAAATAATGGTAAAAAAAACAACAATTTTGATATAAAAATCGTGCCTGCGTATAAACCTAATATAATATTAAGGGGCCGCAATATATGTGATTTTTAAGAGGTTCTGAAAGGCAATTTTTAAGAATTTTGAAGAATGAAAATCTAACAATTTAGAAATATTTAAGTGTACTTTAAAATGAATCTAAAAATAACCGCATACTCTTATCACTTTTTATTGTTGTGTAATTATGAAATTTCCGCCTAAAGACCAATAAGCGTGATAAAATTGTGGAACTTTGGAAAGTCGGATTTACAATTTATAAACAGATTTGAATGTGTTTTTCCTGCATTCTAGAGATCGATCAAGCCATTATTTTTTATTATTATAGATTAAAATATAATCAATGTTTAAAAATTGCGATTTTTAATGATAAATAACACAGAAAAAAAAAATAAACACCTCGATTGATCCCTATTTATTTAATCGATACTATTAAAGTGTAATAATTAAATGTCATATTATAATACAATAATAGGTATAAGGTATTATAAAATAAAGATTAAATTGTTATAAATAAAAATACTAAGTAAAAATGTTGAAGGAATAAAACAATACAAATAATATTAATATTATAATAATATATAAATAATGATTTTTTTTGTACCTTAGAAAAATGTTAGCGGTTTATTTTTGTTACTTTTAAAATGGGTATCGGTTCCGTTACAATTACTGGTAGGTAATGGCATAAAACGACTATCGGTAAATTTAAAACCCTAAAATATAATTTTCGGTTACCGGTTACCAATGATCACTATTCTTAGATTTGAAAATAAAAACCAGGAAGTGGTATTCGGTTCTCAAAAAAGAGGGTTTTAACTAGTTTCAAGCCCGGGTTGTAATAAATAATTAAGTCAGTGTTTGTGGTTTATACTTTATACATTAAATTTAATGAAACTTATATATAAATACCTATACTAGTGATTAAAATTATGAAAATTTCATTTAGTATTTTGCATTTAAAAAGTATATCAAGAATAAAACAATAATAATAAGATAATTATAGAAATTATAAAGAAATTAAGTGTCAAAATATGCAAAATAATTATATACCTAATTTGATATAATAATAAAAATAATATTCGTATATTATTAATTTATTAATCATAAAATTATGATTAAATTTGTATCCTAAAAAACTACTTCCAACAGCATAGACTGGTTCGGGTGTCGTCTCATAGGCATAGGGATATAAGGTAAATTTCAGAGGGGGGACAAACTTAAAAAATTATAACACTTTTATATTTACTACCGATTTAGGCAATAACCCTTGTAAAGTAATTCTCCAGGAGGTTATATCCAAAACCGCATATTTTTCTAAAATCATACAGTTTAATACTGAATACTTTGAATATTATATTAAAATGTAAAAAAAATTTAATAGCATTATCGTATATTTAAGTCTCAATTAATTTAACATGTTACTTACTGGATATAGTATTTCACAGCAAATCGGAGGATATTTTTGAATTGAACTGTTCAAGTGAGTAAAGCGAGTGAGTGATCCGGTCCGGTTTATAAGTGTAACCGAAATAAGTATACCTATAAACCTACTAAACCTACTTTTACATTATAACTTATATATATAATATTTGAAATATAAATTTTTTTAGATTTTATTCATTTTGCGTTTTAAACTGTTAATCAACAGTGTGCGCTTTTGAATAATAGACCCTTGAAAAATATTCGCTTAACAAAAGAAAAAATGTGTTTAGAAATGATTTATGAAATATGTGTGATTTTGAACGACGACTATATGTCCTTCCTCCGACTCACCAATGGAAATCCATAGATTGAGATATTAGACAAATTGGAAGAGGTAGCTGCAAAACCCGTGAGGAGCTTGATTTGCTACCCCTTGAGTTATGAGAAATCCAAAATTGGATTTTGTAATACTTATAGAAAAATGATTTTTGTTTACATTATATAGGTACCTTCTGGAGTTTACAATAAACTTCACCACCGGTACGACCCCGTTCAGATTGTTATTGAATTCGATGCGGCGCTAGGCGATTCGAAAATGTTCCCTTTCTTCGCTCTGCCTGTTATCGTATACCGTTACACAGTGGACGTTTTTATGAACCCACTATTCCGACAACGTTTGTGTTTTTTTTTAAAATTTAAAGCAAAAAAGAGTACCTTCTGGGAAGGTATAATAATAGGATCTGAACTTCACGGTTCAGGTAGCCTACCAGGTTAGGTTAGGTATTAAGATAATATATTTAATATATATATATATATATACAAAAAAAAAAAAATAAAATTTGAATTCAATCCGTTAATTGGAGCATGTTATTTTAGAAACAATTCATAACGTTACTTTTAAAATGAGTCGCTATAGAAAACTTTGTTTCAAAAATTAAAATGAAATAACTCATTATTGTGGTAAAATGATTTTACATGGAAAATACGAAAGTTGCAAAAAATCATTATACGAAAAATATTAATTTACTTTTGGATTATGCTGTAAGTACATATTTGTTATTTTTTTCGAATAACCCTATATGTTAATGCAAAAAATTTTCTCATATTAACTTGTCGATTTCGACTAACTTCGTCGGAATATGGCGTATCTGATACGTAGGCGAACTATATTAATATAGTTTGTTTTATTAAAAATCCGCTTAAACGCTATACACTTTCGTATGTTGATATTATTCGTAAAAAATGATGTTTGTACTCCCCATATTGGAAATATTTCAAAAGTTTCAAAAACAACAGATCGTATTTTGCGTATACGACGAGGCGGAAGACAGTGAGTAAGTCGTTTCATTATTTTAGTCGTTGTATATTCACCTACTTGCCACGCTTTTCTTTGTTATTCAAACTCGAACTCGTCATGGTTTTCCGCGGTACGGCATTTTAAGTGCTCGGAAAACGAATCAGTAGCACTCGCATTACCCGCGTAGTATTCCCAATAGGAAATGTCCTTCATCCGCAGTGGAGGGGAGCGGGGAAATCTTTTGAAAGTCAAAATTCCGAGAGATTTGAAAGCAGTTTTTCGAAAAAAAAGAATAATAATAATAATAATAATAATAATCCCACGGTGCTCGTCAAAATCGCATTTGAGACCTTATACAATAGTATTTGAACAGACATTGTAGATACTATAATAATATAATAATGTGTACAATGTACACTGTACGAATATTATTGGTTATACATATTATAGAAGTAGTTGAATGTGTTTATTTTGCTGTCATATAAAATTTTGAGGCCCTCATTAGAAGTAAAGCAATATTGTCGTGTTGTTCTTTTAGGAAATTTCTGTAGGATTCGAGTTACGTAGACAAATAATGTATTTGTATTATATCTCTGAGCTCGACCATGTTTACATTTAACGTTTTAAAACATAATTATAGTAGAAATATTGGAAAATGGAACTTTATTTAATCATTACTAGTGAAAGTAATCTAAGAAAAATATAAAATATTTTAACCCAAAAAAGATAATAATTCACGTATTCGTTTCAACATGATGTTTTTATTTGCGTTTATAACAATTATTTTTAGTTGGTGTTTATTTTGTTGGTTCATCATTGAATAATTTCAACCATATACACTGCCCTCCTCCTAGTGGCAACGAAATAATTACAAAGTCATAAATATTAGGAAAACAGAATTTAAAATTTAAAAAAAAGGTACTAAAATGTAGGTTTAAATTAAAAACGTTTTTATTTATAGATAACGAAAAATAAAATAGAAAATTTTTTGACAATTTGGTAGTTATACTGTCTTTGTCACTGAGAGGGCAGTATCGTATATTCGTACTTAGTTATGCATTAGATGTAAATATTCCCTATTATCTTTAGCTATGCATTTACGTTGATGAAACTTTGTTTTGAGATTTAGAGGGGAACATTAAGGCTTATAAAATTACCTAGGTAGTTATTTTAATTTCCGATTTTCAGAATTATCTTCGATAAAAAAAAGTGTCTCCAGGACACAAACGCACATATACAAAAAACAACATCCGATTTAAACTTGTAATAAATCATTTTTCAAGCGTATAAAAGAAATACAATGAATTAAATTTAGTATGTGTATTATAAGCTGTTGACAAAATTGAAAGATAATAGTCAACAGCTAGTAGATATAGTGATATATACGATTTTTTTACTAATTTTTTATTTTTTACTAATAAAATGTAATTATTCTACTTGCGCAAAAACCAATAATAACGATTAAAATATAAATAACAATAGAAAATAAATTACCTTATAACTCGGATAACAATCTCAGTGCTTTGATAGTTAATACAAATCATAATATTCGGTTCATTACACCGTTAAAAATACCGTCGTTATACCGACCGTCCAATGATAATTTTGAATACAAATTTTATAGACTTCAATATTAGTGTTATGATAGGTTCATCAACTGTCCATAAATCTATATTAGACTGAGTATAGTTAGTCGAACCGTCTTCGTTTTACGGTTTCACAAAAGTTCTATTTTTTTCAGGAAAAAAACGTAGACAAGTAGAGATCAAACGGTGAATTTGAACCCATATTGGTAGGTCAATCTTATTTTTTATATAGTATTCTAATTGTACGATTAAACCATTGGGACAATGGAACACCTATTCTGATCTGTAAATTGGTTATGTTTTTAATGATAATTAACTATATAGCCTATTATTCGACAATGCGACATGTAAATATTATATTCGTATTAAATGTATTATTTACACTCTACAGCTAAAAAAAACTCATTATAATAATATAATACAATATATTATGTATTTTAGACACTAAGGAATTTTACAGAAATTACATTAAAAATAAAATATATTATAATTAAAATTTTAGAGCGTGTAAAAAAGTATTAGGGACATCATCAAAAAATAAATCATAGTTAATGTAATTTATAGTTTTCATCATACACACTAAGAGAGTTACTAAGGGTATTATTTTTTTTTGTATTCCAACTCTTTTTTTTAAAAAAACACTTAATATATTTATATTTGTATACTTTTAAGAATGAACCACTTCAAAAAAAAAAAAAAATAATAATATAAAATTCTGACCACCTGCATGAATATATTGGGTACGGTAATAAAGAATTTTCAAAGACATGCTGCCACTTAAATTATAATAATTATTACATGTAATAAATAAGCTATAAGGTGGAATAGTGAAATTGAAGTTGCCTAATAATGTAGGAGAATCATTATATCCATTGACTAAGGAATATCATGATAGGTGTTTGGGATACGGTTCAGTCTTTTGTAAGTTGTACAAGTTTTAAAAGTAAAAGAAATTTCATAGCTTTTTATTGGTGTTATATATTATGTATAATTAAAAATGTTGTTAAAATGTTAAAAACTTTCATAAATACATTATTTAAATAAAAGTATATATAGGATCATAGGGTCATAGGGTCATAGGAAAATGCTCTGCGATCATATTTTCGGTTTTCATGATTTTTGACTTTGCCTTTGGAAAAAATCGTCATGAACTAAAATTAAATAGTAATGCTGAGGTAGTTAGGCAAATTTTCTATTTCATTGTTGTTACTTTTAGTCCAAATACAAAGTGGTCCCGGGTCCACTGGTCGGCCGCAAAAGTATGATTTTCCTCTATTCGTATTATTATTGCTTGGTTTAATACCTATCTACCAATTTGATCATCACACGTACCTAATTACGTAAATTGAACATAAAATGTATATTTGACATTGGAAAACTTAAAACGTGCACGGCGAATATGCACTGTATGGTAATATAATTAACTGGTGCACTCTATCTGAACTTGGTTTAATATATTTTGTCCATCACACGTATATTTAACATAAAATGCACGATAGATATTGGAAAAACATGAAACGTGTAGATACACAGAATATTATACGATAAAATAATTAACCCAGGCACTTTATCGGAACTTTGATATTCTAAAACGGACACAATTTGAACTGTAGAACATATTTTGAACTATACCGTCCGTTTTCGAAACAAATAACCTAATAGCACGATACGGTCACTTTGACCGACCCTGCATCTAAATTTTGTTGACATGTAGGTAATGTTTACGTATCGAAACATTATTATGGCAATGGATCGGTCATTTTGTTATACATTTTTATTATATATTATGCTGCCTCGTTATAATGCACATTCATTTTCATTAGTTTACCGTACGATTTAATTATTTTTATTTGCTTTATTTCAAAAAAAAAAACATTCAATACTTTTATTCGTTATACACTTGACAGAATAATAATTATTTTTTTTAATTCAATGTAGGCATGTTAAAATTTAACTTAATTTCAAAATATTTTGTAGATAATTTTGGATTTTAATTATTGTTTTTTTTTTTTTTTTTTTTTTTGCACACACTGAACTAACTTATAATAAATTATTATAAATTATTTAGTGATTTTGCATCAAATCTGAGGGCATAAAAAAAAAATTAAACAATCGTTTTAGTCATTTTAACCGATCGAGATAAAAGTGATAATTTTATATTAAACAATGCATGGTGTCAAATTATATAATATTATCTCTATTAATATTAAAATTATAGGTTTGAAAAAATTGTTCATATTTTAGAAGGGTAGCCAACTAATAGGTAGGTTTCAGAGAAGTATGTTTAGAATAAATCAGTGTTATGAATTATCATCGAGTATTTACGAAAAAACTGTGTGTACTTACATATTATATAATATATACGGTATATACCATGTTATATATTATATAATATATGTACGTACAGTGTATACGAGTGCAAGGCGCGTTTTAGTTATAAATTTGAGAAAATCTTTTTAATCGTATAATGCGTTATGTTGTAATTAGTAGACCGCCGCTGGTTGAATAATGAACAATTAAATTCAAAATTAATAGTTATTTCCGGTAGTAAATATTATCTATACGCGTCCCGTCTAATATACGTGTTGGTAGGTAATATCGAATATTATTCCTGAAACGAGAGTGTATATAAGAGTATACCTAATTAAACATTTTTTCGCTCGTAAATTATTTACGAGTATAATTTCGTACATCTATTTGATATGCTCCAGTATGCATAAGTCATTTTGAGTAACACCTAAATGGTTTTAAGTAATACATTAGAGTATTCCGTAAAATTATATTGCATAGTCATGATTATGGAACAGTTGTCACTTAATGTAGTCCTTAAAATTAAATGGTCAATCACCTGCACTTAACCATCCAGTAAGTTTACGTTTTCATTTTGCATATAAAACGTTGATTCATTTATGATTCAAAATATTATAAGATTACACTTAAATCATATAATTTTTTATTAAAATAGAAGGATTTATTTGAAATAAATGCACAGTTTTAAATTTTTTTTTAATTTATGCCCACTTAGTTTTTGATGAAAAGAACTGTGGTGAAGTCGGAATTGACCAGTTAATACAATTTGTTTCGAAGCTGTGGAAATTAAAATTTTGATAATTTTACAATATTATTTTAAATAATTAGTAATTACGTGATTTTGTTCATATCGTGGTCGATACGACTTACAAGTACCTATGTACATTTCCAAGTTTGATAGCGATTGCACGATCATTCACATTTTTAGATTTTAAGCGGACTTACTTATTTTTAGCGGTTTTACAATGATAAATATATATTTTTTCTAGAAACAATTTTTCAGGTAGAAGGAATCGAGTAGAAGTTTTACAATATAGGAATTTTTTGGTATCATGTTCGTTCTCTAAAACCATCTATGGTACTTTACATTTGGCTTTCTTTCCCAGTTTCGCCTAATCCATTAGTCATTATTTATAGTATTTTGATGCACCTGTCACTCAACTTATGATTACCATTACCATAATGTGAGTATTTAAAAGTTAATATTGTGAAATACGTCATATTAAAATAGAAAATGTTTATAAGTATAAAATATTATTGATATGACTGGAAGAAACCATTAACTTTAAGGATTAACGTCTTAGGTAGGGCTGTAGTGGAGGAATATACGGCGATATACGCCGTATAAGTGTATATTATTTGATATTTTGGGAGTATATAAATTCCGCCCAAAATATTATTTACAGGTAAAAAGCGATACACGTAAATTCCATCCAGAAAAAATCTTTATTAAAAATATTATTTAACAAGGAGTTCCTAAAGTACTCTGACTCGTGTAGAGAAACATAGCTGTGAGGACGGGATTCACTTCGCTTCAATTGAAAATATCCCACGATTTGCTGTGAAACACCACATCGAGTTATTAATAATATTAATTTACAATTTTCTAATAGTAGAAGTTTATTTCCACGTTCAGATTCGATAAATTAAGCCATTATATTGTGTACGTGTGAATACTGCTTTGGAACGTTTAACACGTGTGTTTCAAACAATTTATAATTCCCATTTGCTGTTAACTTGCCCAATTATAAGATTCGAAATATTGTAGTAAAAGCTGATAAAAATTGCATAGTTAACTCATGCGTACAGTCACGGAATGCTTAGTTTAAAAATATTTATTTTTTCTGGGTGGAATTTACAAATTCACTTTTGTACTTGCATATTTTTCCGGACGGAATTTACAAGTACCATTTTTTACCTGTAAATTTTCCTGGCCAAATTTGCTGTATAGACCTTTTTTTTATCTATTATATATTTTTTTACTAGTCGTTCGGGCGGAATTTACAATAGCTTAATATTTTTACATTAACACCGTTACCTTTTGGTAAAGATCGTATACTCTCTGTGATTGAACTTCTTACTTTTTATTTTATAATCATGAAAAATTACAAAAAAAAAAAAAAAAAAAAAAAAACATGTACTATAAAATATTATAAGATTCATCTTTATTTTCGGTTTATATTATTACAAATTACCTCAAAATTTAAACATATACCTAATAAATAAGGTCAAAGATGAGAATATTACATATAGCCTATATATGTATAGGCTATATGTGTACCTTTTTTGATTCAAGTGCTAATATTTTGTAAACTGTACTTATAAGTTTTATGACTTATAATTTTAAACAATAGACAATTTTAAGAAGTTCTATTTTTTTTTGTGTGCCACTGAAATTCGACCAACAGCACTATAGGTTTGCCACTACTGGTCAATATAATATAAATATAATAGGTATATATGATATAAATGTATTGTGGACGGCTATGGTATAATATACCGTGCGTAATACCCTCTGATATTTTTACTACAGACCTGATCTTAGGTAATACGTAACTATGAAGTACTTGAATTTCAACTATGTTACATGTTAAGTGTCAGCTATGTATCACCTAATACATTTTAAGTGATACGTATGGAGGTGACTATGCATATAAGTGATTATTTTTTTAAATTCATATATGTAATAGATTTGAAAAGAAAGGATTTTTTTTTAAACTTCATGATGTATACAAACAGCGTACTATCAATTAGAAATGTAGTAATGTTATCATTATTTTGTCAACGATAACCACACCAAATGTGTATACCTCCCGACGCCTAATTTTTGACAATATTTGACAGTAAAAAAAAATTTCAACTAAGTATACACGGAGTTTGAATATCGAAACGAATGATAAATGTTTATTTAAGTACGAGTATTTACTCGCAATGACTAAACATACGGTGCTGATGAACTGTAAAATTTTAGTTCGTTACTAAAATACACGATCAAGTATAAATATAGTCCATAGACATGTACTCGTATAATATATATATATTTGGTATCTAACATACATATATTATGTTTATATATAGTTACGAAAGTGGTACTCTTACGTACAACTATTCAAGATATATTGAAAAAATACGATAGTATATACAATATTTAAACTTAACTATCATATCATCATTATAAACTATGTAAATTTCAAAATGTTTGTAATTTTATGTTTAAACTTAAATTTAACACCGCAAGTGGAAAAGTACGTTATATGAATCACGCATTACGCTATACAGATGAAAACAATGAATATTTTATAATTTACTTAGTTTTAGAAAAGATTCAAGCAAAAGAAATACAAATATGGATATTCATTAGTTATTACTTAAATGAAGCAATGATTTTGAAGGAAATTGAATTTCGAAATTATTTTTTTCAAAAAAATCATTTTTGCTAAAGGTCTCAGAATAATCAATATCATAATTCATTAATTTATAATTATACAAAAATCGTATTATTTAATATACTGTAATTAAATAAAAGTCTAAAATCAAAAACGTAACACGCCTAAACTTCTTTGCCAGACGAAATTTTATACAAGAAAGTTCGTTTAATTTCAGTGTTTTCATTAAACTTGATAATAAATTTCTGGTGATACTGGTATGATGATATCAAGGTGAAAGGAATAAGATTCCGCAATGTTAGTCGAGCTAATTCATACTTATAATAATTAAGTAATAATTAATAACTACAGACAATTAATAATTAATTGTTAATTATGTGTGGTTTTATTATGTAATTCTGTAGTAGGCTTTTTGACAATATTATTGAAATAAAATTTATTAATTTAGGTATTATTATTATATTAGAGATAATATATTATATTTTTGACTATCATATTATGTTTTATAAATAAAATAAACCGGAATCGCATAATGGCAATATTATATTAGTATTATATTAGTTGGATAAGGACACATATTAGACAGTTTTCCAGGCAAATGGTCTTGTTTATAAAAGGCACAAAAGCGTATTCGAAAACGTTAAATGTCGACTTTTATGACGTGAGCAAATTATTTAAATAATTATAATTAAATTACAAAATCTAATATCGTAATTAAGGTCGAATTCATTAACATAACCGTGTTTGTATCGATTAGGATTTCAATGAGCGTGTAATTTACGTATGTAGTGTTGCCGTGTGATACCTCTATAAATTGTCATGCCAACATTTTTGGACTTGTCAGATTAGCGTTAAAATTGAATGAGAAAATAAATATTGTGACTATAAGCTGTTGAATTAACAACTATAAGGTTAATGACTCTTAATTGGAATATTATTAGATGTATATATCCATGCACTTATGAATACTTTATACTTTATATATTTCCCACGTGGAGTATACGAAAATCGTTAAAAGCCATTGTTCAATTAGTTATATATGTATCAAATACATGATTATTGATTAACCTTTATGAACAAAAATTAAATATACTACTAAAGAACTTTATAATTATTATAGTTTCGTTTTTACTCATTATTGCGAAACACTGGAAAATCAATAAGACAAAATTTAAATATGAATCAAAAAATAATCTTTGAATATTTGAAAACGATGAGTGTTGATGTATTAAACAACATAAAATACTTTATGCACAAGCACTCATGTCTATAGAACTGTGGCTACAGTGTTGTACATAAATCTATTTTAAATCTTTCTAGTTGCTGCAATTTTTTAAGTTATAAGTACAGTATTTGGGACAGTATTGTGTATTTCATAATAAGTATAATATATACGCTCTCATAAGAAAATTCTATACCCTATTCTTAAAGGATATACAATTTGCATTCTTTTTTTAAAAATTACCCAAAATTACTCAAATATTTTAAATACAAATACTTTACGAAATAAATTTTCTGATAAATTTGATTGAAAAACAGTCAAACTGAACACTGAATATCGATAACATATATTTTGAATTTTGGACATATTGTAAGTTATTTAAAAAATATGGTTAGATACGTTCCTTTTTACTTTTTGTTTTCATTAGCTATAAAATATTGTTATTCTATTCGAATGAGTTGTAACACGCTCTAACTTTTCACACGTATAGCATGCCAAAGAAAATGGTATATTTAATTCTCAAATTCTGTTGCACGTAATACAATAGTTATATAAGGACGTTTTTATATACAAAAAAAGTAGTTAAAACAATATGAATGAATTAAAAATTTGTCATTGTATTTTAGAAACTAAACGATTAACTCACTTAAAACAAAAACAAAATGTCAGTGGAGCATATCAGTTTCCTTGCCAAAATATTTGTTTTATTCAACCACTGTAGTGGGGACATAAAAAAAAAAATCAAGTACGAGTGTATTGTTTTAAATGTTGATTTTATTCATAAAAAAATATATACTTATATGTAGATATTTCATAAAGCCTCACCAACGTGAGTGTAAAAAACTTTATAATACGAACGCGCAGTCAATTGTTATGTTTCTAATAAAAACATAAAATCCAAAAAAAAAAAAAAATAATAATAAAATGTATTTACATTTCAAGATTTAAATAAAAATAAATATATTTCGTCGTATTCATTTAAAAGTGAAACGTGAGCATATTAAAGGTTAAATAATATTTTTATTTAATATCCTGATATAACAAAATATAATTTTCGGTTTTAAAACTTGAGGTGTGGGAAAAAAACATAGATAACATAAACATAAGATCTTGTGGTACTTTTTTAAGTGCTAAATGTATTTTAAAATATTTTTCTTGTTAATATAATATGATATAATGATAGACTTATATTGCTCCTTGAAAGTTTGAAATTGTAATTGTTCAATTAACCCTTTGTTGACCAAGCTTAGAAATAAAATTATTTTTAAGGTTTTTATTTGCCCTATATTTTTACCAAAATAAGGATAAAAATTTTTTTAGTGCTATAATAGAATACTATTAAAACATATATTATAATATATATATTTATATATATAGTGGTGTATTTACGGAGAGGGGGTTCAGGAGTACTGAAAAGAACTAACAAATATTAAATTTGAAAACTTAAATACCAAAACTTCATTTTTATAGATAGAACATATTTTTAAACAATAATAACTGAAAATAAAGTTTAATGACTTAAAAAATTAATAATAATGCCCTAAAATTATAATAACTATAAATTTTAGATTCTTAGTGGTGCAAAATCTTTTTTCGTTTTACTATGATATTAATTGGTTTTATATTTTTCTTTGAGCAATTTATAGACTAGAAGACTTGACGTCATAATCTAATTTTTTAATGCGCATACCCATTTTTAGCATAAAATTTTGTCACCATGGTACTTTAAATAGGTAATTAGTTGATTTTTTTAAAACGCATCAGAAAAAACCATCGAAAAATAATGAAAAATATGGATTAAAATCAGTGTCTATTATAGTGTGTTTTAGAGCACAAAGTGTGCAGTACGAAATTCGAAATGTGCAGTCCAATTTTGCGAAGTGTGTCGTAAAAAATGAATCGATTTTTTTCGAAATTACTCTTTATTAAAATGGGTTTTAATTTAGTTTAGTAATTTAATCTTAATTTGGTTTAGAATTTAAATTATCAAAAAAATTCGTTTTTATTTCACATAGGTTACCATCATATATAAATTGATCACTTTTAATACATTATTTTATACTGAAAATTGAAATCATTGTCATACTATCTACAAGTAAACACATATTTTACCATTAAATTAAATTAAATATTATATACAAAAAGGTCCATTGAAAATTAATTTTAAAAAGCCGTTCGGATGCAGATGGTGAAAAAGTTTATCAATCGTCCCTTAGGTTTTCAGGCAGTATAGTGTATTTTTTTTAGATCATATTATAATTAAAATATTACATTCAAAAAATGATTCCGAGTTCGATATAATAATAATATAAAATTTCTATTATTTTGATAATGATTTCTTTACCTATTTACTTGTAAAATAGAAAAATGATCTCTTTAATTTACCACATAAAATAAATTTCAAATTAGGAAACTTCGCCATAAAACTCATACTCAGCTCATTCCACCTGAAAAATTTGTACAGTTTTACATAGGTACATAAATTAACCTTGAATTTATTTCTATACATTTCTGAAAAAAAGTCAAAATTATTTATTATTCTTATCACCTATATGTACTACTATAGTTAATTTTCTGTATACAATTAAAGTCTCAGACATTAGTTTTTTCGATTTTTAATCATTTCGGATCATTTTCAATAGTTTTCTTCAATTGAAGAAAACTATTGAGAAAATCGAAAAAATACCTCTTTAAAGTACGAACTAGGTTTAATTTTCTCTCAAGAAGCTAATTAAGTTTCTTCCATGGATATGACTTATTAAAAAACTATAATTAATGTCTGTGGTGGGGAGTATGGGGGTTAATCCTCTCCTAAAGGTATATTTGCTCATATAGTGGTAAGTGTGCAGTACAAAATTTTTGATATTTTAGGTGCTGGTAAAAATAATTGTTATTTCCTCATAAATCCAAAAATTTTGGTTTCAAACACTTTAAAATCATCACAGAGTACGTGTTTTTTTTTATATTTTTTTTAAAATATTTATAACATTATTATGTTTTAAACGTATATTTCAGCTTCTACTTAATGTATTTATGATTTAAAATGGTTTTATAAATGAGATTGGAGTTTTGTAGTAATTATAATTCAATGAACTGTATTATTATTACTAGGCTGTGGTTCTTCGGTACTTTTATCATTTATTACCGAACTAAGAAACAATCAGTTTTAAAATTAAAAGAAAATGTATCAATTAAAACTTAAAAGTATACTAAATCAATTAATTAATATTATATTTTACAACCTCATGACCTACCCTGTAGTTTGTTGTAGTGTTTCTGTCAAAGACTGTTAACCTTTTTTTCAGGTATACTTATGCCTAAATATTAAACTTAAAATATTTTTTATTTTCAAATAAATATCTTAAAATAATCTAAAAATAAAACCACCATTTACTGTACAGTTTTTTTTTATATTACGATTACAAAATTAGGAAAAATGTATGAATATAAAAAAAGAAATAAAAAATTAAATTATTTTGTCACTCGTTTTTTTCGATGCTTAATGGTAACATTTTTTCGATGTGATGCAAAATATTATAAAAATATCAAAATTAACCTAAAACCATTTGAAAAGTTAAAAATTCAAATTAAATATTTTTAATAAGTATTATTTATTTTTACCAAAATAGTGCACGGACCCTACAATCTCTCTTCCCATTACTAAAAGTCCTTTGTCTGTAAACGATTTTGTCTCTAAAGATAGTAAAATATATAAATTATTTATGTAAATATCATTATATTAATGATTGATTTTCGATATATTTAGACCCCCCTCTCCCCGAAAAGAGGGGCTTCAGACCCTTAGTCCCCCCTTTTGAGTACTCCCCTGATATTAGGTATTGTGGAATAGTAAAAATTATAAGTACTAAAAAATATATATTATATTTATATTTAATAGGTACATTAAAAATATTAGGTATACCTGTTTGTTTTAACTATTATATGATAATATATATTATAATGGTGTTATATTTATAACTTCTTATTTATATCAATACTATAGTAATAACCACAGAATAAAAAATATATATAGTGGCCATATTATACGAGTATACAAATCTATACATTATACATACCTTATGTATAGTAGAATGATGCAAGTAAAATGTAAACGCGGAATGTGACTATAGCTTAACAGAAATAAAAATCGTTTGTGCTTGTGAGTTATCATTGATATCACCAATATATACAATAAACTGTTCAATGATTTATGTTATGGTTGAAAACATTTCGGGAAAAAATTAACGTACCTATGACAAAATCTCGCTGAAATTTCCCCAGTCCGAGATAAATTATATACGAAAATATCTAGTAATTTGTTATTTTTGTAATTGGTCACTTTAAGCATTTACATTTTCAATGCTTCACTGATTTATTGGTATGACCACGGGTTGGTATTAATTAATATTATTATTTTATTACATATTTGGACTGTAACCAGTACGGCGCGTATACTGCATATTATTAATAACTCTTTAATGAACAAAGTTAAAACATCATACCCCAATTATGTACTCTTGTTCAAAATTCACTTGATCATTAATTAAATAGTTAGTCATAAAAATAAATAAAATGTTCGTATTTATTGGGATTTTGTCGTTTTTTTTGATAGAGCCGTAGTGTTAATATGGACAAACAATATTTTTGATTTTTAACTAATCAAACAACATAGTGATTTTAATTTCCATAATGTCGAACTATACTTGATCAAGATTAGTTTACATTCATTCTCTCAAAAAGAGTATGCGCACAACTATAATATATACGATTTAAAATTGTAAAGTTAATTTATAGGTTATTATATGCTAAGTTTTATTATGGATGATGGTGATGTTGTTTAGAAAATTTTCAGCTTCATATTATGTAAGGTACAAAATGTATTTTATAACCGATAAGAGTAGACGTGATTTAATTCGTCGTTGGCGTTGAAAAAAAATTGGTGGATACGTACTCATATAGTCAAGAAGTGGCTTTAGTCAGTAAAATTTCTATTAATAATATTGACAGTTTAATTATGATTTAATATATAGGTATAGATATTGGTATTAATGTATTATAGGTATACGATTCAAAATAGTATATAAATTATCTAATAGGTATAATGTTATTTCTGATATTTACTACCTAGGTATATACAGAAAAAATTGTAAAAAAAAAAAAAATTAGTGAAAAGTAACCCTTATTTCACAATTAGTAATATTAAAATAAGAATGGATAAATTCTTTTTTTTAAAATAATCATTTCAATGATTAATAAATAAAGTTTGATATCTATAAATTAATAATTAATTATTATAAAAATACTAAAAAAAACCTAAAATATCATATTTGGTTTCCACTTTTCACTTTTAATTATGTAATTAATTCTATCGCGATAACTTGGTATTTATAAACAATTAACACTATAATTATATCAAAGGTTTTTGTAAACAAATAAAACATTTGTTTTAACAAAAAAACAAAAATTTTACCCATTATGCAGTTAAAAATATCAAAAATAATTATACGGCGTATTAAAAAATATCAGTTTTCAAAACAATGAATTCTATATCAGATATTTCTATACACCTAAACGATCTGTCAAATATTTTAGATACGAAATATTTATTGTATTAAAAATACTTTTTAAAATCATTAAGTATATTGTCTGAATACATAGAAAGTTAAAAGAGTTTAAATGGCAAGTAGTTCTAAACATGAGCGTTTTATCTATAATATAATATGACTGTCTATAGAAATGCTCAGAGTCACTGATGCCGGAGGACTAGAATGTTAGATATAGTCTTAAAAAGATTAGCCTTAATCCACATAGACTGTATGATACAGTGTATTTATATTTTATGCTATTTGTTTGGGTACTTACGTACCTTATATAATAGCATACATATATTATTATATGTTAATTTATTATGAATATAATATATACGTATGACTGAATTATGTTAAATATTATAGGCTGTTATGTTTTATTTATTTATTTTATCTACATAGGGTTAACGTACGTTTTGTAATCAAATAAATAAATGTTTAAATATATCTAAAATAATATATATTATATATAAATTATAATATTTAATAAATAAATTTGTTGTTCGATGATTTTAGATTTTTTTCAAATTTTTACCAATTAATATTTAAATTAAGTAGATGATAAGAAAAAATCTATTAAAATTTTTTTGACCTTCAATTTCTTCATAGTGGCATCAAATCGAAGTGTGTTTTCAGCTCATTTATATCGCAAATTACACAATTTCAAAAATCGTGTCCTAGAAACAAAATTAAAAAAAAATATTTTACTTCAATTATAATATCATTTATTATAATGTACAACTATTTGTAGAATGCGATTATTTATCATTACTTTCCAATTTAAATTAATAATAATATTTTATAATATATATTAAGGGACAATTAACCAATATTTTCCACCTATATCTTACCAGACGTACGAAGTGCTTCCACCCCTTACTGCGACCGGACTTTTTTTTGGTAGACCATTCATCAATATTTTTTATTATATACTTCAGTTAAATATTAAATGATAAACATTAAAAACATTTTAAATCGTTGATCGTCAAATTAATTAAAAACTTGTTGATTTTATGCGAAATGATCCATATATCTATATATTATATACTTATTCTAAGCTTTATTCTCATACAGTTTACCCATAATCACTATAATCCATTAATATTCAATATTTAGTCCACTAATATTTCTATTAATTAATTTTATTAAGAGGAAATGGTCCAGAGTTTTTCTTAACGATTAATGCCAAATCCCTACAAATAGAAAAAATAATTATTAACAATTAAAATTCGAGTACTGTAGCAATTTCAAACAAATCGTCAAGTGTAAGTAGTAATTATTAAATAATAACCTATATTTATGAGTATAAAACTGTGATATAATATATTTAATTAATTCTATAAAATTATTGAATCTAAATATATTTTTTGTAATAAAAAAGTATAGTGGTATATTTAACAAAGAAGGATAATTTTAATAATTCTAAGATATTAATTTATTATACGATAATTTATAATATATATTCAAAAACAAAAAAAAAAACATATAAAATGTATAATATAAAAACACACAATTTCTTACTAACATTTTTTTCGATTTTATTTTGTATAGAAAATATTCATGTTATTTTGATAAATCAATAATTTATCGAAAATATATTTAACGAATCATAAAATGTTATTCGATTATGTAAAAATGTGAAATCATATATAGTATATACAAATTCAATTTAATGTGACATATAGGTAGGTAGATACCTATATTAAGTCAATAAAACATGCAAATTCTTTTCCGACCTTTAATTATAATGACAAAATGGCTTATATCTATTAAAAAACCGAAGTATATAGTTAGGGGATGAGAGAGATAAATTATTCGTGGTTTCATATAATTTTAATAATTAAGTAGGTACTAAAATATACAAAAAAGCTATTTCTTTAGGATGATGTCTTTTTTCATTTTTAATCATTTTTTTTGAATACTATTTTAAAGTTATAGGTATTTTTTAAACTTCAATCTAAAAACAAATAGACATTTCAAATTGGATACATATTATACATAGGACTTTGGAGATAAAATTTATTGTGCTTTTGAAGAAAATTACCCGTTAAATTCACTTGAATCCATATGTTCTCATTCTCGACGAGAGCAATTCATAAAGAAGCTATTGTAAAAATGCTGTTGTTATATGCAAGTACAGCGTATAAGAATTTATGTTTTATATTAACGGACTAGTGTTTTTTTTTCATTTTAAAATTTAACACGGGGAATTATAACAAAACAATTCACTATAAATTAACATAAGAAGAAAAAATTAAATAGGTTTTGCGAAACTATTTCACAAACATGACTTTTTAATTTGTAAGACCTAATTATTAATTGGGTCATAATTACGTCGATATAACTATATATATGTATATATTTACTGCAATTGGTTGTTATATAATTATTTAAACAAATATAAATAATATACTTAATAATTGTTTCCCAGTATACATAATTAACCTTATTATTGTTTTTATTTGAATTTGAACTTTGTGTGTATTTTAAACTATATTCTAATCATTTATAAATAGTTTCAATGGTACTTAAACGATTGTTATCAATTTAAATGTATATATTCAATAAATTATATTTATGAAAATAATAGACAAATTTATTTGCATGCTGGTACACTGCAATTCTGACACTAAAATATACAAATAAAAATACTTTAAGACATTTGGCGGTAAATAAATTCGAGAGTATACTCTCTGGTTTAAAATATTAAGGTCCTAAATCCTACCCAAAGATTTTCTTGATCCTAAATTGATAAATATATAAGTGGTATACGAGTATATATTTTAGTAAGTATCCATCATAGATTAATAAATACTCGTATTTACTTCGGTATCGTTGACTCCAGGCGACCGTACAAATAAATATTGATGTTTGACTATTCCCGAACTTTGTGACGACATTTAAATTGTACACAGTTTCCTTTGTCAATAAATGTAACAGCCGTTTTGAAAGTCATAAAAATAGAATGTTCCAATTTCTCGGACCATTGGCTAGTTTTGCGACAAAAAAATTCCTCCGATGATTTTACGTTTGAACACATATACTACGCATAACTTAACATTTCAAAAAATAAAATAGCACCATTATTAAGTATAAAAATTTTTGAAGTCAATATTTTACGAAACGAAAATACTTACTTATAATAACTTACTTGATTTAATCATTTTATTGTATCTTTTCACTGTATTACACTGTTGTGTCCATATTACTCATTTATAAAACAAAATTAAATTGGTGTATTTATCGATAGTGCCGAAGATGAAAATCAACTGTCATTAAATTTAATGCTGTACAACTGAAAAGGAATAAAATTAGGATTTTGTCATCATAATATGTGTGTTAGAGCCTATTAATAGATATATATATATATAAGATAGGTAGGTATACGTATATTACGATTACAGTATTGCTGTACAGTTATATCTATATGACTTTTTTGGTTTTATTATTGTTGACCTGCAAGCATATAACTGCAAGTTTTTTGAAAGTTATTAATTATTCAATTGTTTCCGAACCATATTTTGGTATCATGATCTGTGGTAATATAAACTGCAACCGTAATACCATTATATAACTGACTATTTTTTCCTCTGTTCTCTCAAACGTCAACATATACCTAACCTTAAGTTTCTACAGCTCATCTGAATATCTTAGGACGCTACTTGTCGGTTTCTCCCGGGGTTTCTTCTATATTCATCTCAGTAACAATATTCTAAAAATTCACTCGCTCACTCTCAGCACTTATCTCCGTTGTAAATTATACAATGTGAAATACTATTATCGTGTTCTTTTTGATATTTGTTAATTAAAATATGTACCTATAAAAAAGAATTTATTAAGTAATTACCCTTGTAATGACGTTTTTAATTATTTAATTAAAATAATATTTAAAGTTACACAATATTTGATATAAGAATAAGAGTTTCTATTAATATATTGTTAAATGTAAAAAATCACGTTAAATTACATACACTCGTTTCATTTTCATCCAGATATTGGATAAAGGAAATAATCTCTTCAGTAATACGATATATCAGTATGAAAGCAAAATTAATCATATTACACACTCTAAAGGATGACTTCAAACCAAGTTATGTGCAGTATAGTGTAGGGGATTTAAACTTTAGTGGAATTTAGTAACGAAAAATGAATTTTTGATTTGAACTTAAATTCTATATTTAGGAATAAGGATCTAACATAAGCGTATATAATTTTGTTAATTATTACATTAATTGTATTTATTTTGGAAGAATATTCTCCAATTTAGAGAATATTTGGTAAATTTCTCATTTACTTATATTTTATTGATTTAAGTTTAATAAAGTATTTTAATTGAATTTATTGTATAGCATGATAAAATTATTAAAAGTAAATATTATCTTATTTTTTTATAACTAATACGTAACATGTTGTATACAATACTATAAAGACGTCTTTTTGAAAATTACTTTCAAATCCTAAAAAAAAACTTAAAATTACTGCTACCCTTCAGTAATAGACTTCGTGAAAATATTCTCTAATTACCACGTACCAGATTTCATAAACCCATTTTGTCACCAAAAAATAATTTTTTTTTAGGATATTCTTTTCAAAATACATCTAGCATTTTTTAGAATTGAACACACGTCGCTGATAAATTTACATTTATGATAATTTAATAATTACCGTACAATACATGGCGAATGTTAACTTTTGTTGTTACAGAAAATTGGCTGATATTTTATAAATAAAACATTTTTTCTTATTTTTCCAGTTCTAAGGTTTTAAACATAAGTTTATACACATTATGTCCCCGCAATGTCGGTCTGTTTTTTAGATTCTGAGCGTAGCGAAGGAGCTATTGGTTTTACAATGATGTTTATTTATTTATTTTTTTCTGTTAACACTTTTTCTACCTGCAGAAGGAGTGCTCCGATCTTTACAAGCTTACCTGGTTTCCGGTAGCAAATTGCATCTAGTTGGTACTTTAAAGAGATTAGTTTTCGATATTAACAATAGTTTTTTAATGCGTTTTGAAAAACTACGAAAAAATTAGGTAAAAACGGTAAATATACGATTTCGTCAAATCGAGATTTTTCATTTCTTCGTGATTTCGAAAATAATGATTTGAAAATCTCGTAGTCACAATTTATTTTTATAGTCATTTTAATTTTTTCGACAAAATTATCAATTTTGAGGTATTTAAGTCCAAATAGTTGGTAAAATGAGATTTTAAGACCTGAAAAAATTTAGTAACAACGTTAGTCGTGCATTAATTTAACTAAATTTAAAAAAAATCGGCGGAAAAAAAGTATTTTAGATTTTGAGCATAGCGAGGGAACTTGTGGTTTTACATTGATGTTTATTATTATTTTTTTCAAGTCCAATATTAATATTATTATTCCGATATATTATGTATGTCATGTGACTGTTTAATTATGTTACTGTTGTATAGAGACATAGAGTACCTATTGTAATATACACCAATTATAAATCAAATGGTCTACATGATATTTTGTTTGTTTTCAATATTAAATGTCTTAAACTTTCAATAATAATAAATAACAATCAATGAAATATACTGTGTATTTTATCTAGTAATAGTTATGTAGATGTATGAAACTGAGCTATTATAAACATATCATATTACATTTTAAAATATACATAAGGTTACACTAAATCATTTCTACATAGTTTGATCTTCAATGTAATGTTAAACACAGACGGGGCATAGATAGGGCGGATTGGCCCACCGGGATATCGGGAAAGTTCCCGATGGGCCGATCAACGAATCTAACCTCTGGGCTTATATACTTTGATAATAAAGTATAATATAGTAATTTTTAATTACATATAAAATGGTTTTTATTCATTCATGTTTAATGTTTCATTGATCGAGAAACGCAGTCACAGTTTTTACCACGATCTTTAATCGTAATAAATGTATTACCTTAAATCGTGGTTTTTATTTACTTAACTTAAGTTTGATGTTGTAAACGAATCGATGAGCATTCAGAACATTGCATTATTGCCACAGATTAAAATGTGATTTAATCTAGGTAATATAGGTAGGTAGGTATCTATGATAACTGATACTATCTTTTATCACTTGTTTATTATTTTTTATTATTATTATTTTTTTTTGTATAAGCTGTAAGCACTGGTGAAGCCATGTAAGTAAAACATTTAATAATAATAACACAATTTATTAAAATACGAATGTAAAATGTCTCAAACTAAACGTAAGGATGGGGCCCGAAAAATTAAGAAACAAAAAACAAAGATTATTAATGGAATCTGCAAAGTCTAGCGAAAATATCAAATAATTATTTATCAACCAAAAAAATCAAACTCAAGATGTGAGACAAGGTAAGTATTATAATTAAATGATTAAACTTATGTATCTTTATCAAAACTAAATAATCATATAGAACATTTAAAAAAGAAATTAAATGAAGGCAAAACTGGTCATGAGATAATTATTGATCCAGCAAAAATACAAAAAACTCAATAAAATGTTTTTGAAGACTCTTTTATTAAAAATGCAAATAAAAAAATAGAGACTTTGGAGTATACTGAAAACAAAAGTTTTGATTTATTTATACAAACTAGTTTGCCAAAATTAAGAGTTAGAAAGACAAAAAAACATTTTGATGAGTTAATTGAACATGATCCTATTAGTGATCCATATTCTAAATTCAAAGTAGAGGTATACAATTTTGTAATGGATGGAATAGTTAATAGTATGCAGAAAAGATTTATGTAAAATTCTTAAATTTACACAGATTTATTTTGGTTTTCACCTCAAAACTTTGAGTATATTAGTTCTAAACTACCAAATGAAGTTTTTGTAAAGCTCGCTTAAAAACTCAAAAAATTTGATCAAAGTATTATTAGATTAAACAAATTGTTTTAAAATTTGTATACAATTTTAGTTTATTGTTTAAAATACGTTTCAAAATCGGGAATTCAGCAAACTCACAGGGTGAGTTTTTTGAACTTGTTTCTTAATGTTAATTTCAATCCGATTACAAACACTAGGAAAACCATAGAACAAATTACAAATTAGTTATATCACTTTCTTTAAAGCGAGTGATGCTAAACGAGTATCCAATACTAAATCCCTTTGAATGGTTATTCGTTAATTAATTTGAACAAAACAATGATATATGTATATTTATTGACATTTTTTTTTTCTGGTATTATAACAACCCTGGACCACTTTTCCAGTACTTTTACGAGAAATCAAAACAAATGAAATAAATATTTAAAAAAAACCACACTAGGTTAATTATTAACGTGTGACGCAACACGTGTTTCTTTTTGTGAATAAATGCCTTCGGACATTTCACTTTTAAATAGGTAGTGTTTTAAAATCATTCGGTATACCTAAATACTCATACCACGCTGGCGCATTCGGATAGTCCGGACCGCGTAAAAATGGCTCCCCGCATAGAAAATACGACTCCACTACAGCGTGACAGGAAAAGAATACTTCACCACTTGCTCGGAATACTCGCCTGTTTACTAAGCGTAAGTTTGTGGGGTTACTGCTCGTAACACAGCATGATCTAATCAGAAATGTTTAGCATAACCAACCGCTTTACTGGATTTCGATAAGACCGCACTCACGCACACACACTCACGCACGCGTGCTACCAGCTGAGATAACAATGTGGATGACGGGACGTGACGGAACTTACGGAAAACCGAAAATTACCCATTCCATACTCGCAGTGTACGCTCGTGACAACAACGACCAACAGTTATCACGATCACCCGCCCCCGGAATAACAACAACGTTATCAACCGCGGTCGCGACTATAGTGATAACGATTTCGTAAACAAACATAACGAAAACAAAAAGTTTTTTGTTTATTTTTCGGACTTCATTTGCTGGATTACCTTTCGCCGTCAATAAACAAAACGTTTCGTTTACGTTCACCATCCTCGAGGATAACAGTCTAGTTTACGGACGGAGGTATTGTCAACGGTCTCTTTTTACGGAAACACAGGTGACCGAAAAACGCTCTCGGAAATATCTCCGTTAAAATATCTATGCATTCATCAAACCACGGATATCGTTGCTCGTAGGCTCAAACGTGAATGTATCGTTATGTCACTCAAATCCCCCAACCTACACCATCCCACTCACGTCTGCCACCATAGGGTGGTACGACAGACACACACAGGCTTCATGGGAAGTCTCAGTTGTAGTGACAAAGGTAATATCGTACATAACGACAACTCGTAACAGTCGTAACGATAACGACGAACGATGTTCTGCTCAATTTGGCCAGTGGAACGTACGTTAAACGAACATGCCCTGATATAAGCAGCCGACACTTCCAGTTTCGGACAAATTATATTCTGGCTTCGAAAAAAAAAAAACATTACGTAACCCACTGGCACACAAAAACCCGTATGTAAGACCGACAAACTAAGGGTTGGAAAACCACCCAACGGATTGCTCACTGCGGCCGTTTTGAGACATGGAATCGGAAGCCTGAATATCTCATTTACAGCCACCATTCTGGAAAATCTGAACAGTGGTGTAGTACGAGGACATGACATTCTCATTGAAAAGAAAGTCTCCAGTGACTACGCCGTATCACAATCCTGCGGCCAGGACACCGAACAGCAACAGCCTGTCCGGTAGACAATCAAACAAACAAGCCGTCTGAGAGCAGGATGTATAAGGACGAATGCAGCCGCCAAAAAATGAAGAGGAACAGAACAGGAAGGTACGGAACACCGACGGAGTCCCGTACTCACGACTGGTGGTTTGGCGTGGCAGTATGTCGCGGCCCTCGGGGACGATCACTAATCGTCAGCCCCGGACCGCGTAGTCTTTCAAACGTCAAGGGGTACTCAGTGATAAAACGAATGAAAACCCCTACATTATATATTATTTAATATTATTTGTAGGTAGGTAAGGTTTGTATGTTTGAAATACAGTTTGACTGTTTCGATTATTTTTCAGGACTTAAAAATATTGACTCATATGAAAGGATGATAAAATTGGAACGTCGTTATATAGAGTAAAATAATTAAAATAAAGTTAATGTATAAACAATAAATTACTATTATTCTGTGCTGAAAGTTCATGATTTTACTACCAAAACTGTTAATTATTGTGAGGTCGATGGAACCGATTTACAGTGTCCACTATCAAAGGGCATATGTTTGTCATTTTCTAAGCGTGCACTTTTGGATAATTTGATATTTAGTGTTAGTTTGTTTTTGAGAGGTGTCCATTACCAAATGTTTCGTTCTAATATGACTTGTTCGTACAATTTAAGAAGTTCACGTCAATGCCTAGAATAATATATAAGTTTTGCGCCTTTTGTCAAATGCACACTTTTCTCAGACAAATTACTGCAGTAAATTCGATGGGACTAAATCATACTGTTAGTCTCTACACATATTAAACGCACAAAATAATTAAACTTGAGTACTAATGCTAACTTGGGCGAATGGGCTGAATTAGTTAAATTAAAAAAAATAATACTTTTATCACACGTTTACCCCAATCGGGTTTTAGTTTTGGATACTTAATTGTTACTTAATGCCTACGTTATATACTAAATAATAACTTTTTCGCTTATATATATTTATATATATGTAGCCTAGCTGTAGGTGTGTACAGAAAGTTAATCGTGTATATATATATATTAATGCTATAAATATTGTGCAACGAAAAGAACTCTTGATGGTACAGTCTTTAAAAATGTATTTTTATTTCATTGATCTGTGAACGAGATGTTGTTTTACGAGAATGTCGAAAATGAAGTTGATCGTGACTGACCGCGACGGAAAATTCGTGGCTATACGCATGTAAACTCTTACACAAACGACTTTTTACCTGACATAACTGCAAAAACGATAAGTTAAATTAAATTGTTAATCGCCCATATATATATATATAGATTTGTATGCATAGTATAATATGACGGAGATATTCAATTATTTTTATTTGAGCTAAAAAAATACAAAATATTTTAAATGTTTAAAAATAGAAATTTAACATATTATAAATAATTTCAGTATAGAAGAATATCGAATAATAGACATATCGCATAATTCCGTAACAAATTACACAATAATGATAGAAATTACAATAGATAATAATTACAATAATATATCTATAACATGTAATAAATTATTTGAAAATAAGACTAATGCATAAATATAATATTTGTGTGAAATACTGATTTTATAAAATATTCAAAAATAAAATATAAAAATATAAAAATTTGATTGACATTAGGTAATAATATTAAAATATTAGAATATTAGGTTAATAATTATTATAACTAATAATATGATAATATTATATTAATAATATCATTTAATATCCACGTGGAAAGTATTTTGTGACTTCGTAGAACACGATTTGCTCTTTATACTATACTATTTTTGTAATTCCGAAAACGAGAATTTATTATTATATTTTAGCGTGTATCCTTTTCATATTTTTTTTTAATAGAAGATTGTATTTTACAATTTAGATAGAATCTCTCCTTTTAAAACCCCTCATATGAACCGGTTAAAAAAAAGTTTTCAGAATTTCACCCTTTTTGAAAAGGAAGTAATGAATTTTGATATTAGAATCTTATATATATTTATATATATATGTAATATGTATATACATAAAATTACATTTTTGACGTATCCAATGATAATTAGTCTATGCTCTATACTCTACATTATATTTATATGTCATAAAAAGTATCTCCAAACACCAAAAAAAAACCATTAGCTTATCTATATAAATAATAGATAATAAAGAATAATAACTGAAAGTCGTAACCAGGAGTAAGGTTGTATTTTAATATTTTGAATTTTAAAGCAAAGATAGATTATTGCATTCGAAAAGCAATTCTCAGTAGAGCTTGATTAGGAGACGTTTTAAAACTGTACCTAAGTGCTCATAAAAAAAAGTTAGTCGATGAAATAAATTAATCTTATAAGGAATTTATATTTTACACTGAATGTTAGATACCAATTTCTTATATTTTAGAGTATTTTAGATTTTCAGAAATCAAAAGCTCATTTAAAATCTTTAAGAAAATAATTTTAACATAAAAAGGGGTAATTTTGTCAGCAGATTTTGATAAAAAAAAAATGGAATCTTTTTTTATTTTAATACCTCTGTTAGATTGACGAATTTATATCGATATTTAAAAACCTGTTTTCTGACTAATTTCTCTATTTATGGTTTCAATTATATTTGTCTGTGGGTAAAATGGTTTATATATCAAAATCATTGAACATTTCTCTGTGAACGAAATAATCAATGAAGACTAATTTATATCCTTCAAAAAATGTCTAAGGATACTAAAATTACTAGTGAAGTATATTAAAACCAATACATTATCTGCTACACTCCATTTAATATTCTGAATCTTAAATAAATTGTAAACCATATATTTTTAAATTGAGACTAAATATATAGGTATCTATATATTTTTATGTGTAATACTGATTTTTTAAAACTATGAATAATATAAAAAAATTTGATTGATATTAGGTACCTATAAATATATAAAGATGATCATTAATCAAATAATTATCATAACAATATGATTTAATATTCACGTGAAAAGTATTCTGTATCTTTGTGGGACACAACTTGCTATTATATAGAAGTTTACTATATTATTTTTATAATCTTGAAAATCAGAAGTTTAGGTTTTTCTGTAAACCTATGTTGAATCTAAAATAATTATAAAGTCATTTACTAATCCTGTATACTCGTACATTCATCGACACATTTCTTGACGTCCATGTTTCGTTATCCGGATAGAAGAGTTTGGACTGACTTAAATAAAACTATATAAAATATTGATGAACCAAATCTATACCCCAATAGCTTAAGGTTCTGTTCTTTGACTGCCATGTCTAAATTTATCAAGCACCTACATTAAGATGTCACCATATCGAGAACTCTATAAATGATAAATAATCCTCTTTTAGAACAATGGCAATATGGTCGAATTCATATTTTTTTTCTCCTTCTCGCATGTCAAATATAATTTACCCAATTATAGGATGTCTAGAAAGTTTTGAAACATATTACATATTAGTTGTTTATAAATTTAGAATGCTTTCAAACTTTCTGAATACCTTGTGTTTATTCGTATACATATATTTTCGTTTCCATAACTTTTACAGTATAGTCTTTGATTCATCTCAGTGGTGTGATTAAGATTTTTTGGGTGATGGATTATGTTAAACTGATATTATATGAATAAATAATTGATGTTATATAAAAAAAACGTTATGCCTTTTTATCCAAAATTATGTATTTTTAGTAAACTATACCAAAAAGTAATATTATTTTGAAATCTCAAAATAATTCACCAAACGAACTATAATTTTACAAATGTTAAAAAAATAATTTATAAATTCCCCTTTCCAGTACTTTATTACTATCTTTTCGAAAGTACTAGAAGATTAAAAAAGGCAGTAAGTAAACAGGTGAAAGTATTTCGCTCGTCGGGTAGAATACTGGTAGTGGATATATTAAATTTGAAAGCAATGATAAATCATTGCATTCTATAAATAGATTTTTAGGGTAGTTCGGTATAATATTATACATAACTTTTTACTGCGAAAATTTTATGACGTTATCATATATGTATATTATTTCAGTAATATTTAGGTAGTAACCATGGCAGTTTATTTATAATCATAAAAATTTCCCGTTATAAAAGCTAGGTTTTCTTTACATTAAAGAAAACTACTGAAAAAACCAATAAATAACCTATGGTAAGTATCATCTAAACGGGATTTTTTTTTTTGATCACAAAAGTGATCATAATGGTGTATACTTTTCAAAATTCCAAAAGGTAGTTTTTTTTTTATTAAATAGACTGTTCGGTAAAGTATATTGTATAGAAACAGATAAAAATGTATAATGTTCCCAATATATATATATATATTATGTAATATACATGGCCAGTGGATTCGATTATCGATGGGGAAAAATTCTACAAATACAATTCGACAACTAAATTTATGACTCTAAAATGAAAAAAATAGTACTAAAAAAAGCACACATTTATATATATATATATCTATATAGAAATCCTCCAAGTTCCAACGTTGTTTATCTTTATATAAAAACAATATTTTGGTTGTTTTAAGGACACACTATGTTTTATAGCGTCTTGTAGGCTGCACGAGGTCTATTTCTCTTTATTTATATATATATATATATATAATATTTAATTATATTATATGAACGCAAAAAGTAGGATTTAATGAAATCCAGATTTATCTAAAACTCATTATTTTTTTTGCTCCTATATATTATACATCTTATTTTCTTTTCGTAAAGAGTAATTTTGTGATTGGTGGTAATTTTTATTTTCATTCTCATGTATTACTTTTTACTTTTTACGTTAATCGTGTTTTATTGAAAGACGCCTAACAACAAATCTTCTACGTCCAAATGCAATTTAATATGTCACAACGAGAATGAGAAACCAGCTGTAGTTTGGGAAAACTTAACACACACAGGCACATAATATACACTGCTTTAAACCTGACACGACTGAACGACGAATTGAATTACGTGAAATAAGAAAAAAAAATACAACTTGCATGTATACCATATACGATATATTCTTCGTATTCATTTACGAGAATAATATAAATAGGAAAATTACCACACGCGCATTATAATCTCGTATACAACGTTTTAATCATATCGCTCAACAAAGATCTGTCCGTTTTTGAACAGAAAAAAATAAAAATTTTAAGCCTTATTTATATTATATTATAGTCTGTATCTATCTATCTATCTATCTATCTATTCACCTATATATATAATTTCCAAAGTTTGTTTGTATAGAATAGAAATATTTATAGTTCAACCGATCGACCCCGAATTTTGTCATATTATGAATTTTATTAATAAAAATCATTATTTATTTATTTTGAAAAAAAAATCCGTCTATGTGGATGAATATAATCATTGAAAAACTTGATAACGCAGAAAAAAAATGTATTGTGTTGATTTTTCATCACAATGGTTACATAGAGTTAATGGTTTAAATTATAATTTTAATAATTAAATTTAATATTGTTTTTTAATTACCATTTTACCCTTATGTAAAACCTTATCCCTAACAAAGATTTATCAGCGTGATGGCTCAAGGAGAGAAATCAAATTTGGTTCCCATCTGAAAGTGGACTTTATTACATTTACCAATATGAGCCAAATTAGTTCTTGTCTGAAAATCGATTTGATTTGAAGTTTCTTTCCTACTGACCAATTGTTGATAAATAGGTATTTAGTCATAAATATATGTGATTTGTGCACATTTCACCGGTAAAAAATATAAGTTCTAGAAAAATATCCAATATTTAAACTATAAATATTTATATTTTACCGTGTTAATACGTACCTATATTAAAAAACTCCAAGTTCGATCCATTTTTAAATTGGAATCAATTTTACTACCTACTGTCCAAGTAGCAATGGTAAAACAATAGGAACCAATTAGGATACATGACGAAGAAGCTCCGGGAGAAATTCTGAAACCCATTTGGTATCAGCCCGTAGTATACTCAGGGCAGTGGCGTAGTAGGAAAAATGTTCAGGGAGGATTGAACACAGAGTTCATCAGGGGTGGATCTGAAGCTCATTTAAGGGAGGAATAATGATAGTTGAGAAATAAAGGATTAATCTCTATTCAAAATCAATTTTATAGTCCTCAAATAATGAATAAAAGACTTAAAAACGTCTCCCCTCTTAAAATCCACCATTGTAGGCAATATTATATAATAGAACTCAATAATATACAGTATTAATGGTGGATGAAAGCAATTTTTATTCTTGAGATTTTTTAGTGTCCAATAACAGATTTAAATTAATACACCCATTAGAGTCAAAATTTATACAAAATATTAAAGATGGAATTATTTACTGTGCTTTAACAAAAATTAATTTAAAAAATTTTACTCTAAGGTATAGTAAATATTCTCATATTTCATATTTTGTAAATATTTTGACTCTACGATTATACAAAGAAAAGTTGTAGTAATAGAGCGTGAACGTGATTTCTAAAAAATATCGTGATAAGTGATAACACAACAATAAAAAGGACGAGTCTATACGAAGTCTTCTTATACGAAGAAAATTAGAGTAATGCCTTATCTTTTAGTTGTTATCACCCAGCGTTTTCATTTTTTTTAACAAATAGAATTTATTGTTTAATTTTCTTTAATATTATAGATGGGTACAACTTTTCTATTAACTAGAAATTAAAAATGAATTACCTATTAAATATGCACCTAGTAAACTAGAAATATAATTTGTTCTCTAAAATTTTGCTGGAAAATTAAACTTTTTAGTAAAACATTTTTTAATTAATTAAATTAATTTTTAATATACAATGAACTAAAAAAATTTATAACACTTATTACATAGAAAATTACTAAAAGAGCATAAAAAGATATTCATGTATACTGTATTAATTTAATAACTCAGTATGGTAATGTTTGTTTGCTTGATGCAATATGTATATTGCTTTACAATTAATTTAATTTACAAAATTGTAGTATTTTAAATTATATTTCCAGTTTATTAAGTACACAACTTTAATATAAAAGAAAATAAACTGAAAATTCAATTTTTCAACGTAAATAAATGATAACGGGTGACAACAACTAAATGATAAGAAATTGCTCTAATGTCCTGCATATAGACTCGTCCCAATAAAAATTATACTGACTCATGACTATTTTAAAATTACTTTTAAAATATAATATTAAATATTTTTGAATTATTAGATTTTCATTTTTCTTGAATTTTTATATAAATTGCCTATACAAAACCCCTTAAAATCGGGTATATAGCGTCCTCTTAATATAAAATGAGAATGACATTTATTAATAATAAATATGTGGTGAGTTGGGGGCAGTAGACCTAAAAGTGATAAGCGTATTATGGGTACTTAGGCCTTTGAATACTGTTTTGACTAACACATTTATATAAGTGGGTACATAGATAAATGTAGTATATTTAATTAATTATAGTATTTAATTATAAGCAGTCTTGTAAAGTATTTGAGTAAATAATAAGTTAAATACTTTTATAGTATTTAGAATACTTTTCAAATACATTTTAATTCAAGTACTTTAAAAGTATTTTGAATACTATTCCATTAGTATTTTTACTAGAATTACAAATACTTTTATTTAAATACTTCTGAATACAATTTCTTATAATAATTTAAAAAATTTTAATTTTAATAAATTTCATTCAATCAAAATTAATTTTTAAGAATGTTAGTATAGTGTAATTTTAAATTTGCTTTATTATTTAATTTAATATTATTTTACAGTGTGATGAGTTGACAGGCGGAGTTATGGAGATTTATATATAATATGTGGGCACGATTTAAGATAAAGAGGTTACTCAACGTCGTATACAAAATAATTGGACAGTTGATACATAAAACAACTTGATGAAAAACAGCTGACCGATACACTAAGAAATACAAACAGAGCTACTAACGGAGTACAGCCTTAACTATACCCACGAATATTGTGGCGCCAAATATCAATATTATTATAATTTATTAATTATTTAAATATATGAACGAAATTGACTTTTATTTCCAGTTTCCACGTATGATAATTGCGTCCTGTGATTAGTTTATATATCTTGTAAAACTAAAAATATTTCCAAATTGATATTTCTCATAAACTAATGAAGTTCCTATTGATTAATTGACTATAAAGTAAATTATATGGTGTCCAATAAGTGTTGCGTCCCGGCAACGCCGGCGGGAGGTCTTGCGGGGCCCGGGGCAGATTTTTTTGCGGGGCCCCAAAAATTATTTTTCGTTAAGCCAAAAAAATTGTCTCGGGAGACCATAATATGATTTTTTATTTTTATTTTCATAATTTATTTAAAAACATTGTTTTTTACGCATACAATGAAACATAATTATTTATTTATTTATGATATTAATAGTATACAGTATAAATAACATTTTCATATAAAAAAAAACAAATTAAAATGTTTATACTTACTAAATAAAAATTCTACACAACTGAAAAAAAGGAATTGCATCAAAATTGTTTTTTTCTAGCTTTAGCTGCAGCGAAGATTTCAATTACCTCATTAAAATCTAATAAGTCACAAACTTCTTGTTCGATTAACAAAGTAGCTAGACTTATAAGTTTACACTGTGATAAAATTCTTCTTAAGTAGTTTTTAATTATTTTCAACTTGGAAAAACTCCTTTCGGCACCAGCAGATGGTACTGGAATAGCAAGTATTAAACGGAGTGCAATTGAAATATTTGGATAAGCACCGCAACATTTTTTTAGTACTGAAAGAGCTTGAAAAGCTGTTGTTTCTTCAGAAATAATAGAACAAAATATTAACAATTCTTCATACAGTTCATAGCCATCTATATCTTTTAAATCACCATCAGTTAGAACTATTTGAAGGTCATGGCAACATTTTCTTAAATCATCTTTATCCATGAATTGTATTTTTCCAATCCGATATAAAAAGCCAAAGTAATTATTGAATGACTTGAGCTGAGAAAATCTCATATTCATAGAAACGATAGCTTGATCAATAATAGTTAAAAAATAATCTTGATAAAAAATAGTTTCTTCATTTTTAGATGGATCTCGTGAGTTTCATATGAAAACATTTTTTTTTTGGTTCGTATACGATTTTTTTTTAAAACTGTAGAAACTTCTACAGCTTCTGCTAAATCTTTAGCAGTTGTTTTTGCAGATTCAAAACCAGTATTCCTGTAGTCATTCAAAAATGAGAGTAATCAATTTAACATACTAGCTGAAATATCTAAATTCATGTTAGTGCTCTGAAGACTTGCTTATTGTATTAACTTCTACTAAGATATCATACTAAATAATTATGCTTAGAATAAATTCGTAAATACCAATTTCATTTTCTAAGGATTTACATTCACTTCTTAATAAAGAGTCTGACGATGTATTCGATATTTCTTCCAATGCATTTGAAATTTCTGGCATTTGATATCGAATCGCCTTCACACTTTCAAGACAGCTCTCCCAGTGAGTTTCGGACCATTTTTTCACAGTCATAATGTGACAGTGCTTATTTAAGATAGCCCACCTAGAAGTGGATGCAGAAAAAATTGTATATGTTCTTTCAATGGTACCAAAAAATGTCATAGCTTTAGCCGAACTTTTTGCGATATCTCGAAGTAATAAGTTCAAATTGTGTGAAGCACAAGGCACAAAATAAGCTCTAGAATTTTGTTGGAGAATACGGGACTGAACACCTTGATACTGGCCAGTCATATTTGCACCGTTATCATAACCTTGACCTCTACAGTTAGATATTTGTATACCGTATTTATTTAGTTTGTCTATAACAACATTTGCAAGATTCAGTCCGGTAGTTGATTCAACACTTATAAAATCTAAAAAGTATTCTTTTATTTTAGGTTCACTAAAGGCATCATTTTCGTTCACATTTACTGTTCGTATCATTATAGATAATTGCTCTTTGCGGCTAGTATCTGAAGTACAGTCCATTATTATAGAATAATATTTACATTGTTGAATTAATTTTATTATTATTTTTTTAACCTCATTAGCCATCAAGGTGCTGAGCTCATCTTGAATTTCTTGTCCCAAGTAGTGAGTATGTGTCTCTACGTTTTTAATGCGTCGAACATGTTCCATTGTAATTGAGTCAAATTTGGATAACATATCTATCAAACCTAAAATTTGCCATTATTTTTTGTAAATATAACATCTGATTTCCCACGAAACCGATCATTGTGCTTAGCCAAGTACTGAATTATATATGAAATTCGCTGAAGCATAACTCACCAATGGCTTTTTTCTTTTTCAATTTCAGCCAAATGTTGTTGATCTATAGTAGTCAATGACTTTTATCTTAGTTTTAAGTCAAACCATTGATTTAAAGATAAAGTATGAGACCGAGAACGTTCATGTTGTAAAAGCTTTTGCGATAAATGCTTCCAATCATTTACACCTTCCTTGATATTAGCTAAATTACTTTCTGATTTTCCTTGACTAAATAGTACGCAACAAATATTAGAACAAGGCTAATAATCTAGGTAAATAAAATATTTTATTTCATATAATTCATATTATTTTGGTATTTAAAAAAACAAACAAATATAAATAATTTTAAAAATCCTAATGGTATTTTGTTTTTTTTTTAGTAAATACTTCATAATTGTATATTTTAAATTCGTATTTGTATTTTGTATCTATGTACCTATTGGTGATTTTTGATTATAAACAATTTTCATAATATTCCAATGGTATTTTAATTTTTTAGTATTTTATTTTATATTTATACTTTGTATCTATATTATGTACCTATATCTGTGATTTTTGATAATAAATAATTTTAGTACATAAAATAAATATTTAACAATTTAAAATTTTTCCTGGACTTTTAATTGCGCACTTTTATTCGCGGACTTTTTATCGCTGGACTATTAGGTAGAATACCATATTGCACGCCGTAAATTTACGTAATATTTACGTTTCTTCTTCTTCACTGGCATTTAACACTTTGCCACCATGACTACGTTCCTCCATCTGTCTCAATCTTAAACAATTTCCTTCCATACTTGCATTTCCATAGGTTTAAGACCGTCTTCTACTGCGTCTTCCTAGTAACTGCTCTAAAGGTTTCTTCTTCGCTTCTTCTCTTTTGCTAAGCCCAGTTCTTCCTGAAGTTCCTTGTTGAACTTCCTCTCCATTAATTTGTCCTTATGTACCACTAACTATTCTGCATTTCATCCTCTGTACTTTATTTTCGAAAGTTCTAAGTCGTCTTACTGTAAAACTTTTCGTTGTCCAAACTTTACATCCATATATGATAATAGGTTTAATTATTACCGTGAACAGCCTTAATTTTACTCCCTCAGAGAGTACTTTAAATTTGAGGGATCTATTCGTTTCATTTATATTTGTAAAGTAATAATAGGCCTGTAAACGAAGCAATACGATTTCAGACATTATATTTGTATTTATAGATGGAAAATAATATACAGATAACGATGTTTTGTTCCCTGCTAAAGTTAAAGTGATTGATTTATGCATTGTGATAATTCAAGGCGTAAATGTTCACAAATAAATTCATTATAATTTTGATAATTTGCACAATTGTGTGAAATATTATATTCTTTAAAAGATTTATGAACTTCAATCGGGCGTGCAAGATCTCCAAAGCTTTCAAAGTAAATAACTTATGTCTTGTTTTTTATTATACTCTACTTAGTGGATTCCCGTACCTGATAATGTATCTAAGTTTACTACTGTATATTCAATATCATAGTATTTTTTTGGTAAATTATCACGTGAAAACACTTCGAAAAAAATGATTTATTTTTAACTTTGCAGTGTTATTTATAAGATCTTGAGTTATAAGTGGTCTATCGAGTAGGATTTCAATTAGTTTTTTTGCTTAATAACTATTTTTTTCCACCATTTAACCTTTTTCACTTAAATACACTCCTTTTCTAATAGAAGCATTTAAATAGAAAACATTGCCTTTTTTCTCGAATTTTTTATAGTATTACATACAGATGAGGACCTTGAAGTTAAACTATTTAAAGCTGATAATCCAGCAAACATACGCATAAGTGGTATAGTACTTCCTAACTGGTTTGTATATATAATTATTATTTTTTAATTTTCTTTTAGGTATTTTTCTTTATTTTCTTTTTATTACTACATTTTAAAAACCATACCCATTTTTTTGTTTAGTATTCATATCATTCATTACCACGTAGGTAACTTCTAAACTTTTCCCTGAAAATACTGATTTCCAAGCACGATTTTCTAAAATTCTACTTTAAGTCTAGATTTCAAGTCACTAGTCTTTGAATACACAATATCATAATGTTCACATACTGAATCTAATCGATTAATACCTTTTTTCTCCACGAGACAATCTTTTTTTTAATTTTGTACCCAGTCAACAAAATATATAGATTGGTACATCAGCTTCAAACGGTAGCTTCTTTATAACAGCATTTAAGAAAATTTTACCTGTCTTATTCATCCTCGACTTATAAGTTGAATACATTTCATATAAGTAACTGATTATATATTAAAATATTTGCAGTATTTATATAAAATGCGCCTAATTGAGCAGAATGATAAATTAAACATAGAAAATGTTGATCCAGAGATAAAAAGGAAACTGTCAATATATTACAGTTTGTTATTACCTGATAGAATACATGGAATAATGTAAGGACATTCGGGATTAGAAAAAACAAATATAATTTTATCTCATTACTTATATAAATGAATTGAAATTTTAAAATATTTATTTATATACAAAAACACCTAATCAGGAAAAATATCTTTTATTTAAAAAAAATAAAAACTGATGACATTAAGGTGTTATTATTACCGATCAATTGATTAAACCAAATTTAGTAAAATAAATTAAATATTCATATTCTATTATGTTATTTGTGATAATTAAGCATTTATTTTAGAAATTTTTTTAAACATTCAAGTTTAAGGTAACTCAATATTTTATTTAGTAGAAACATATTTAAAAATACCATTAAACAATTAATTAGAGACCATAATAACTTTCTGATAATCTTTAAACAGGTCGATAAAAAATTACATATTTTCAATGATCACGGATTTGCAGATATAAATTTTTCAAAATGTCTTCAAATGTTAAATTTTTACTGGAATAATAATGATTATAGATTCGTCATTATTTTTAAAACTATTGAAATATATAATGAAGATATAGAAGTGGTTTTTTTTAAAAAATCATATTAATACATACTTAAATCCACATTTCCATTCAGTCTACATAGTATAGCTAACAGTTCACTAATAAAATGAATGAAGAGATAGTATTATTATCAAATTTAAAACATATAATATAAAATAATATAATATATATATATAATATATATATAATATAAAATATTAAACGTAAAATTGTATAATACAATAATATAAAACAGTTATTTTAAAGAACTAAAAAAACATGGAAGTATGGTATTCTACTACCTTTTAAACAAGGATCAGAAATGAACGATAGTAAAAATACAGGTTATAATTACACGTTTAAATGAAGTAATAAACAATCCTGATCCTTGACTAGTTAATTAACAATATATTTTAAATATTAAAAATTATAGGTAATGACAGAATATTTTTTAAAAAACTAATAAATAAAAAAACATAAAACGGCTAAAAATGGTTTGTTCATTTTTATAGACTTTTAGTATGGTATATACTAAATGTACGATTTTTTTTTTAACGCAGTTTATAAAACTATTAGAAAAAACTAGTAAAATATAAAATTCGACCATTTTGTTTTTATTTCCCTGTACTTACTATTTTGGGCGCAAAAGGAACAAGTATTTACTATCTACTGACAAAATCCACCGGGGTTACAAAACACGCATAAAAAAATCCACACTGAGATAAATAAAATAAAAATGAATAAAAACTGGTGAAGCAATAATATTAAATACATCTAGATAATTTTATTTTTTTAAATACCTTTTCTATACCGCTGACCTTTTCGTATTATTGTTTATTTTATTAGGTATCTATTGTTATCCAAAGTTTGAAAGAGGATTAAACGAAGAAAATAATAGCATGCCATAGTTATAATGAGAAGTATTAACAATTGTATAAGCTTTAAAGATTAAAAAGGGATGCACTTCGCACGTTAAGTAGGATATATGTAGGGGAAGTCAGTGCATTGTCGTTTCAGTCCTGGGACAGGATGAAGTGTATAATTGTAGATTCGATAAAAACGATTCTGAGAGGAGCTTCGGTATAATATTATTTTAAAAATATAGGTAATTATGATAATTTTATTTTTTATTTTGTAATATTGAAAATTGACTTTCATTTTACACCGTATAAAAGCTAGTTTTCAATATACAATATCTGTTCCAATGCATATCATCTTTAATTTGTCTCTTACTAGTTGTATATATCCATCTTTCTGGAAATTAAGTTACATTATACAATACATTATGATATTAAATTACAGACCTATTTCCAAACTCTCGTCTCTGCCTAATTATATTTGATAAAAGTTGTAGCTATATCGTATTATGTATTATAGACTAAATTAAATTTCCATCTAAATATTTTGTTCAAGCATTTTTTAAAGAGATATTGTACATTAACTGAATATCTCTGTTTTATATAATAAATATTTGTACCACTTGGAATAATTAGGTAAATATTATTTAAAATATAATTTTTATTTTTTTATAATGTTATAAAAGTAAAATGATATCAAAATTATGAAAAAATAAATTGAATAACTTATAACAACATACTAAAAATAACAATTGAATACAGAGCAACCCAAAGACTACCTAAGAATTAGGTATAAAAACTTGAAACTATTTCATTAAGCATAAATGTGATACTAGATTTAAATTGCTTAGATTTATGACATTTTACAAACCACTTAAGTATTACGCAAGCAACTAGAAAGAAGGGGGAGATTTTACATGATGGAATTTACTGATAAGAGTAATGGGAAAGTTAGAACCAATGGAGAAGCATCAAATTGAATGCATGGAGATCAAGTATTAATTTATTTTATTAGAACTACTTACTCTTATTATATTTTGAATATAATTTTAAAAATCTTTGTTTTATTATATTTGATATATTAAATAAAATAATGATTAAAAAATAAAAAAATATGATAATGCTTTTATTATTTATTATTATATTATATTAACGATTTTCTATGAAGGAATGGTGTTCTAATTTTTAATTATTCCTTATAACACGAAATTATTGCTCAATATGCAAAATAAACTTTTAATTTTTGATTATTACAAAAATGATTTATGAATATTATTAAGAAAAATCTAAAAATATAAACAGGAAACAAATTCGCAATTGCATACAAAACTGTATTCTACAAATAAATATTAAATTAGTCCATATAAAGGGGAAAAAACCCAATACAAAATAAATAATTTATAAAAAATTGTATATTTAAAATAATTGCAAATTTATTAAATAGTAGTTTTTCAAAATGTTTTTCAGTATTTATAGATTCAAATGAACTGGTACATAGATTGATCATCATTTCAATCAGATTTTCTTTTCCTATTTTATGTCCTTTTAAATGTCTTAATAGATAAGATTTCATTTTTGTACTATATACACACAATGAATATCCAACCGTTTCTGAGTAGATGTGTGGTAATGGAATACTGTTTACAGGGTCTAGAGAAAATGACAAGTTTCTATTTTGTCCTCATTAATATTAATTATTATTATCCTTAGCGTTTAGACATATTTTTTTGTTGCTGTAATTCTAATTTATAATTAACATAAGAAAGATTAAAAATCAAAACATAAATACAGTAAATGAAAATTTAATAAACTAATTTTAAATACCATAATTTGAGATAATTTATCTTATTTTTTTTTTTATTTGTATGTAAAATTTAGGGTGTATAAATGCCCCATTGTGTCGGTCCGCAACTATCGCCGGTAGTTCGTGGTTGGCGCGAACGACACAAAGGTTGAAAGATTTAGAACAAAACTAAAAACCACAAAATTAAAAGAAAAGAAAAGAAAGAGGAAAAAAAAAAACAAAAAATGTCAACGTGAGCATATATATATTTTGGTTCAAAAATGTAACGGTGCGAACGACAAAACATAACAGAACAAAAAAAAGTTTCGCGGCCGACCTGGTCACACGGGACCGGCACCCCGTCGTCTGCGCGTAGCGGTGCGCGATCCGCGATCAACCGGTTTTAAATTGCAGCGGCGCGGCGGTGGACGTCGACGGCGTTTGTACCGCCGATCGGCCATGGGCCGCGTCACCATGTAATAAAATAATGAAATAATAGGTAATTATTACTGGAAGAATAAAATAATATTTAAAAATATTTTAAACAATTATTATTTAAAACATACATAATAAATTCCTTAACGGTATGATTGACAAAAAGATATTTCTTACATGGATGTTTAGGATATACTTATTAAGTTTAAGGTTTAATGTGTAATAACATAAAATTTTACTAGTCAAAAGATACTAACAAATAATTTTAGGTTTTTTAATAGTCGAATATACAGTTTTATTTTTTCTTGGGAGATTCTTTCCCTCGTACATTTAAAATTAATAAACTAAATACCAATATATAATAAATTAAAATAACATCTTATAAATTTCTTGTACTTTTTCTTCGAAATCTCTTCTAAATATTTAAAGTACACTACTTTAACATACTGCATCAACGTATCCTTAAAATTAAATTAATAGTCGCATAATGATATTCAATCATAAATATCTAGTGTCGTGATCCAAATATGAAAATCATATTATTATTTTTTAATCAAAACATTCTTTATCACATGTAACCCTATATAATTAAAGTTTTTAGTTTAAAAAATATGTATTTACAATACCCAGATTTAAAATTAAATAATATGAATAACTTAAATGAGAATATACAATATGTTTTCTTTTATTTTTCGTTTATTCTTGATATTTTAAATTATCGAAATATGAAATTTTATTTATGCATTCGTCTGTATAATTATAATTTGATGATGTGTCAACAATATATAAACCAGATTTACAATTTATTTTTAACATTTATATTTAAAACATTGAATATTTAAATTAATATATAATATATATATTAAAGTATATTAAAGTAGAAGCTGCAAAAGGCCTTAATGGCCCATAAAGCAAAAAAAAAAAAAAAAAAAAAAAAAAAAAAATATATAAATATATATATATATAATA
>JAIPRL010003164.1:0-49841 GCA_025469235.1 Pemphigus obesinymphae | reverse complement strand
ATAATTAAATAAAAAGAGAAATTAAATAATTATAGCTTGTAATTTTTATAAAAATTAATAATTATTTTTTAAAATAAAAATAAAGTTAGTTTATAATTAATTAAACATTTAAATATTAAATTTGATTATAAATAATAAATATTAAGTTTAAAATAGATTAAATAATGATTTGAAAATTAAATTTAGTATCTAATATTAATAATTAAATTAGGATAAAATTAAAATTAAAATATAAATTTAACAATGATCATATTGTTTGCTATTTTTATAATAATTGATAATTTCGTTAAATTTAAAAATAATATGTAAAATTAATTTAAAATGTAGAGATTATGTATTCCGGTCGGTATCCGTTTGATGAGCTTGTAGTAATGTACTTTCCGTATCTTGAAATTCCATCTTATGCCAAGTTATATAGGTGCCATTAATCTTGCCTGAAATATATGAATGTTCAAATTTTAAATGTTATGGTTCATAAAAATAATAAATTAATGAAATGTTTTTTACACTGTGGTATATTCTGAACCATTTTGTGAATTTTACAATAATTTATTGTTTTTATACATTCATTTTGGAAAACTGATTATGAATTATTTGTCGACATGCAATATTTTAATGTATAATAATTGAAATAAAAATACGTACCTCTCTATCTATATTCACATATTATCGTGATTAAAGTCCTCAAAATCATAGTTTATCCTAAAAATTATAATAAAAATAATAATAACAATCAGGAATATTATAATATTATTATTATTCTTAGACTAAGAATAGAATAGTGTTATAATTTATTGGAAATATAATATATGTTAATATTGTTAAATTTGCGATGAGTCTCATTATCAAATGTCAATGTCCAATTATTTTTTTGATTTATCAATTTATGATAAATCAAAAAAAAAATTTTTTTTGAAATGGTGCCAGTAGGGGGTGGGAAGCAATTCGATTATCGCAGATAGGATAATCATGGTGGATGTATTGCATTTAGAAAAAAAAAATTCTGAGCCGAGCCTCCGTGTAAGTAACTATGATTATTATCTACTACCAGTTATATATATGTATATTATATTTAAACATTCAGTGGGTATGTACCTATTCGCTTATTCGCAGTAAAAACAAGCCTAGAAATAGGTAGGTACATCTGATTGAGTATGACTAATTATAATATAAATATTATTTATTTAAAATCGTTAAGCTCAATATACTTTTACCTACATTATATTACTGTAATAATTATACATCAGTGTAATTTCGTGTCAAGATTCTAAATTCATTGTAGTGCACCTATACTTTTTCTCTAGTCGTTTTTTTCCAATTACCAATTAATAATAATTTTAAATTAACGTATTAGATATATTAATCTACATAAATTTAGAATCAGCATGCGTAATGAATTATTTATACCTACGTTTTTATAACAATACAACATTTTGTGCATTTTCCACTTTCCAAAATAAGAATTAAATAGGTATACTACCTATTATTATGTTCACGTCTTATTATTTTAAACAACATATAGGTAGCAGGAAAAAGCATTAATTTCATAAATGTAGAATTATTATAGGATATGCGCGAAATGCGCTTTGACATGAAATAAAATAATGTTAAATTACATTTTCTGTGAAAATTTCAAGATTTAAGAAGAAATAACAAAACTCAATTTGAATAAATCGTTTAATTTAATATTATAACTATTGTAACTATGTAACAATTAGGAACATTGAAAAATCACATATCTAAACTATCAGCTAGATGCAATTTGCTACCTACCAGAAAATGGGTAGAAGCATGTAACGATAGGAATAGGTCTTCTGGTTGAAAATTTGTTTACAGAGAAAAAAAATAAACATTATTGTAAAACAACTAGCTTCCTCGCTTCATTTAGAATCTAAAATGAACATTCATTATTATTGCGTCACACGAGAATGAACAATTTTTATTTGAAAATAACGAATTGTTTAAAAGAGCGTTTTAAAATTTAAAACAATCACTGATTTTGTATAAGTTTTCATATTTTTCTCAGTAAATTATTATCGGATTAATGAAATTTCAAAATCAGTAGACCCCCCTCCCCCCAAAAAAAAATAAATGAAAAAACTAATGTCCAGTCAGTATGGGGTGGAAGGTACTTTTCTTATTGGATAGAATACTCTTGGTGGATGTATTGCATTCTATAAAACGATTCTGGATGAAGTTCGATATTGTAATTTTCAATATATTTTTTTATATTAATAAAATAAAATAAAATGATTTTCGATTTTTAAATGGCCAATTAAAAAAATTTGGTTGTCACTATAATTGTATTTATTATTTCTCCTACATTTATAAAATACTTCATACTGCATATTATACTGTATAAAAGGAAGTTTTTTTTATGTTTAAGCAAACTACTGGGAAAATTAAAAATGATTTTTAAAAGTACAAACTACAACCATTGATTATATATAATATATTATAATCAATGCTACAACCAATCTATCGTTATATATATATATATATGATCTATAGTTAACATAGAAAATCAAAAACTATCACTTAACTCCTTTCGGCTGAAAAGTTGCTCACAGATAAAAACCAAAAATAAACATCATATTGTAAAATTAATAGCTTTTATGTTCCGTTCATAATCTATACACATTCTATGTAAAAAAGTGATTTTTCAAAATATTGATTTTGAACTTTTTTATTCTCAGGTGATGATTTAGGAGAAACTATATAATGACAAAGTCTTGTTGGTTATCTTGTAGTACTTGTTTATAGAATATATTTACTATAGGTTAGGTTAACCTATAGTTACCCTAATAGGTTATTATATTATATATTATAATATAATTTTGGCTGACCCTAAATAGTTGGGAGAGAAGGCGAAGGAGAAGAATTATAATTATAATATATATACTTTTCGATCTCTTTATCCAGTAGTGCTTCGGTAATTTCGTCCTGTGACAATGCAATGTTAGGATTTAGTTCTGATAGACTAAGATTGAGTTGCATCATATTTGTTCTGTAATAAAAAAAAAAAACAATTTTTTAGATAACATTTTATAATTTAATAAAAATGATGCAATATGGTATGAATGCAGTTTAGACTATAGTGCTCATGCGAATTTTTAAAACATGTTTTTAAATCTTGAATTTGAAAAATATAAAAATTTTGCTCTTATACTTTGGAAGTTATACAAAAAAAAAAAATCGTTATTTCTACAATAAAATGTCCAAATATTGTTCTACAATTTTTTTTGTCAATTGTTGTATTATTTTTTTTTATGCGGATAAAGGAATTTTTCTTAAAGGGCGTGTCTTCTATAATCCACCCCTTTGTCATCTTGCGTTATGGTTGTTTGGGAACTGGGGAACCTCTAAGACTCAAATTGTAACTTGGCCCTATCGGATGTACTACCGTCCGATACGACAATATGTATAATGTATATATTGATAAAACTTTAATTTATTTCGGAAAACCGTATTAAACCTATTCTACGGCATCCCATGAGCGAAGTGATCAAATACCTGGCCTGGTTTATACGTGCGACCGAAAGAAGTACACTTAAACCGTATTTAATTTTACTTGTTATAATCATTATTGGATGTGTTTCATAGTAAATCGGGAGATATTTTCTAATAAAACTGTGAACTGTGAACTGTGAACTGTGAACAAAGCGAACGATTGATCCGGCTAGGCTTATATAGGTTCAGACGAAATAAAAATAATAGTAAATATATGTAGATATATATATACATATGTTTGTAATTGTATGTAAGTATACCTACATGAATAAGAAAAAAGTTAGAAATCACATATTTATGATCAGTGGCGGAACTAGAAATTGTGACGTCCGGGGAAAGATGTAAAATTACGCCAAATAAAAAAAAGTAAATAAGCAAAAAAAAAATCTCATCGACTAATACTCCGCCATTTATATGTATTATAGATCTTCAGATATTTACGCCATCCAAAAATTGATACAATAGATTTTTTCTATTACTTATTTGTTTATATGTTAGCAGAGCTTGAGATACTTTAATACTATAACAGATATATTATATCGAATATTAAATTTTAACGTGATTAAACATTAATTAGAAAATTAATAATAGAAATAATAACTAAATTAAAATAAAATTAAAATGGAGTTAATTTTATTTATAATTTGAGTACTTGTGAATTTTCTAATAATAAAATGAAGACTCAATCCACAAAAAAATATTTACTATTATTTGGTAAATACGTATTTTGGTAACTATATGTTACCATTTTTAGTACACTAAAACGACTGTCGTTTGAGTGATTGAGTCTTGATTTTATTATTAGGAGTTAATTTTGTTAATTAAATTTTTTTTAGTATAAGTAGTAAAAGAACAGATTTAAAATTAAGGTTTTCAGAGCTGACTACATAATAAGGAGCAACATTTGTACTATTTTGAACCTATAGAGCGGCAGTAGTTTGATTCGGAATTGTTGTATAATGTATTAGATGTGAATGTGTTTGTACTACCCCGTCTACACCCCATAGTTCCGCCACTGAATATAATTTATACGACTTGTTTGATGCGAAAATTCAGCATATAATATGTTGGTATCTAATTCAAGATAATACTCCAACATTGTAATAACAAAAGTAAGTACGATAATCAAATTTTTTCATCAATAAAAAAAAAATATAGGTACCTATCTACTTATATAAAAAAATGATAATCGTCAAAATTCAGTATTTTAACTAGGTAAATCTTCAAAGTAAGTAGAATAGTCAAAATTTGTTTTCACCATAATTTCAGTAAAAAAAAACCAATTGAAAAGCGATTTAAGAAAAATCAAATTTTTGAAAATTTCATTGTGGAAATGATGTTTTCTTAAAAAATTTAGTTTTTTCCAGTTTTTTTTTTGCATAACTTCCAAAGTAAGTAAGGGCAACATTTTTTAAGCTTTTTATAACTCATTGTATCAAAAAATATTTTAAAAAAGAAATTGAAAAATTTGCATGGGTACTGAACTGCATTTATTCTAAAATTATTAATCCTTTCACTGTCAGCCATTTTGCACTCTGCAACCTATATAGACCAGACAAATTTGACTTTTTTGTTTTTATTTTATACATAGGAAGCTTATAAGTTGCAGAAAACTATATTAAACAAAACCTCCGAAGTTTTAAATTTTTTTACTAAAAACTGAAAAAATAATTGAAATCCAAATAATATTTCATAATTGATAACACACAATGCGTTATCAATATGAATGTTCACATTTTAAGATGCAATATACATTGAATAACAACTTTAAATATTAATCATAATCTGAAAAATGAACGTAGAAACGATAATAATGTATCCATATTTTTGTTAATTTTTCTTATTAAGTATAACGAAACCATCGCCGAGTTTATACTATGTTTTATAACGAATTTATAGGTTAAATCGTAATAGTACCTACGCCTACGGCAGTGAGTGGTGTAACTGGTTTGGACGTAATAGTACGTTCATGGCAGTGAAAGGGTTAAGAAATTTGTTTAATGAATTTTAAATATATACTATTATCGCAATATGGAATAGGTAGTAAAATTAACGGTTTTACATCCTCTTATTTTCCCAAATATTAATGCTCGGTTTGCACCTTCACGCGCATTAGGATAGTGTTCTTGATATAGCTACGACAAACATGGCTACAAAATTATTTGACGGGTTTGGTAATTATGGCCGTCTTGCACCAGTGACCAGATGCCATCGGCGAGAAAAATCTCGTTGGCTACCTCATTTTCTACTTGGGAGTCGAGCCGGGCGACCTTGAGCGCCGAAATACGCGTTTCGACTACTCGACCCACGCAATATGGAATAGTGAAATATTTATACATTGGTTTAAAAAAACTCATTTATAATTATATTACTATGAAAATAGAAAGGTACATACTATATAGGTACCATCTATTTGTTAACACTAGGGGAAGGGGGAAATAATCTAAAACAGTATAGGCAATAGATATAAAACCTATATATTATTATGATTTAATATAAAATTATAATTATTTATATATCACACTTACATTAAATCAGTTTTTTCTTTAGACCTCCCTGATACGTTTATATTCTTCTTCATAACTTGGCTATTATCTTCAGCAATAGTATGTGTATGTCTAATGCGATTACATGGATTTAAGCTACACGGTGGACACAATATAATTTTACATGGCAAGCAAATTATTCCAGATTTATTCTAAAAGAAAAAACGCATTTTAATAGGGGTTTCAAAATATTTAAATATTTTTTTATAACAAAAATATATTAAAGTACTTATTATAGTTTATAATAAATATTATTAGTTTTTATAAAATTGATGAATTTTTAACATAGAATTTTACAAAATCAACAGATAATTGCATTGATTATAATATGTTCCTTTTCCATCCATTGATATAAATCCATAATATGTTTAACAAATATGGAAGAAATTATATTTGAAGTATATTGTGTAATATTGTAATGTTAATAAAAGTTAGAAACTCATGGTTACCTGAATACTGCATAGTTCACAATAAGCGTCTGGGCAAATAATACAAAATTTTTCTGCTTTAGTATAACATCTAACTCCACTACACATTTTATATTTTGCCTTTGCACCTGAAGATATAGTTACAATGCTATCATTATCATCAACATCATCATTGTCGTCGTCATCATCATCATAATTATCATCACGAATACGATTGAATGATGTAATATGTAGACACGTTTTGCACACCAGACCTAAATTTTTATCATAATTATATGTAAGTACTAAGTTCCTACTAGATTTTTATATTTTTTAACGTGATTTTTATAAAACACAGTAGGCATATTTATAAAATTATTAATACTTACTCGAATTTTTCTTTTCTTTTTCGCTACACCTTTTGCATATGTTATGATGACACGTTAAGGATCTTAAATCCAAACCAGATACATCACAATATACACATTGAGTAGCAGCATATCGTGAAGCCATTGTTTTAAGCTGAAATACAAAAAAATAATAATATTGACGATTGTTAACATATGATTAAAAAACATACTTGACGAGTACAAAATATGTTAAAAATTCCTATTTTTTCCTATTTTCACTATTTTAGTAAAAATTCATACTCACTGAGGAACCTCAAGATATCAATATGTTTATTTTTAACTCCACACACTTTTTTTTATGTATAGGTATACATATATTTTAAGAGCTAATACAAGTTTGATTTGAAAAAAAAATTTGTTCCACCCTAATACTCGTATTATATTATCTACATTTTAGATTTTGAGAAGAGTGAGGAATCTTTTAATTTTACAATGTTGTTTGTTTAGTTTTTACTGAAAACCACTTTTCGATAGAAAATTTGGAGTAAAGAGGTTTTTTGATGTCAAATTGGTTTTAGATGGTACTTTTAAGGGATCATGTTTTGATTTTCCTAGTAGTTTTCTTAAGGGAATGCTACACATACATTATAGTCTATAACTATAACTTTTCTCTTAGTAATCACAGAACCTAAATTTATACAAAATATGAAAAATGAGAATATTTACTATGACGTAGTCTTAGTTTTTTTAGTTAGGTACCATTTTTTTCATGTTTTTCTTTTAATTTTAAAGTTTTAACATTTTAAGATTTTCAATCACGGATTTTAGGCTTTAAAATAAATATATTGAAAAAAATTCCACGCTCGAACACAGCAAATATTTTCATCTTTCATGTTTTGCATAAATTTTAATTCTGCAAAGAGAAAAGTTATTCTATTTTAATTACAGAATATTCTTCTCCTATGTTTTTGTGTTTTGATCATATAGTTATGATGAGAAATATTGTCAACGTCGTCCTAGCGCCGAGCGCTGTAACCGCGCAGATGTATAATAGGTAGTAGGTACCTACTGCCGTGCTATTACCTATATATATTTTTAAATTCCGATTACTTTGTAGTGTTTTCATAGCAATGGAAAGCAATTTTTACTTTCGATAATAATATTTTGAAAATGTATTACAATGTAAATATAAATAGTTGTTAATATTTAAATCAATATCTAACTTGTTAACAAGTAATTTGTTTGATACAATTTTAGAGGAGGCGATCGCCCCCTCCCCCTACACACTAGCCACCTCTGGATAATGATAATATTTCCCGCATCAGAATTTTCATTATTAGTTATTAATAATAAATTATAAAATTATAATAAAATATATTTATATTATATAATTAATATTTTATCAATATGTCTCGTTGGAGCGAAGACACATCGTTTAAATTTGTTAACGAGTACCTACCTGAAATATGAATGCTTAAATTTAAAATCGCCCTTATATAAAAATAAGCAAGTAAAAAATCGGCTTATAAAGAATTTGAACATATAATAAACATTCCAAAATTAAACAAAATCAATAAAAAACCACACAAATCCATAAATTTCACAATTCAGAATAAAATATTATTTTTTAGAATATAATTCTTTTAAAAATTAGAATTTTTTCTTATAGATTATTTTATTCTGTGATAATATCGCATCACTAACACACAACTTTTAAGACACTTTTAAGCGACTAACTACCTATTACTTAATACTTATCATTTACTACTTGACTAACTACTAATACAGTGTGAACAAGGCTTAACGGACTGATGTGAGCTATGATATACGAATGGCGAGTTGGGAAACGTGCTTTCCTTCCAGGCGTCGAAAGCTCGGATGAGAAAAGGCGAAAACGCAGAGGAACGAAAGGCGTAAAAATTTAAAAATGACCGAAAAACAGTTTGAAAACAGTAATGGTAAAGGAACACGCGGCGAGAAAGGGCCGGGGAATTCAATTTCTGTAAGAGGTTTTTCCCATATAAAAAACGGGTAAATAAAGTGAACATTTTATGTATAAGATTATATTGAAAGAAATATCAATATTTAATACTTATTTGCATAGATTAAATTTTATTTAATACTCATATAAATAAATAATCAATAAAACAACAAAAATGAAAGGTAGGTATGAATGAAAAATTAAAGTGAAAAGACCTTTACTAATACATTCTAAAAAAAATAAAAATATATCTACATCTCATTTTAGTTATGTATCACTGAGGAATATTAAGTATTAATACTTTGTACGTACGATATAGATTATATTCCTCCAGGCTGTAAAGTAATAGGTATGCATTATGCATTTTTAGTTTTAGCAAAAACAAGTAGATACATTTGGAAGTAGGCATCTATATATAGGTAGGGACGCCTTGATGAAAGATTTTTTTTTTTGGGTGGGGGGGGGGTGAAAATGTCAAAAAAATAATATAATAGGTACTTCTCTTTAAAACATAAAATAAGTAAAAAAGAAAAAAGGTACTCAATTTTTTTCTCATTTTGGCTGAATAAAATCCTAATAATAATTCTGTAAAATACTTCATTGCTGCAAAAAGATTCCATAATACTTCATTAAAAAGGTAAATAAGCAAAAAAAAAAAAAGGCCATCGACTTTTTCTACTATTTGCCGACTGCTTTTCGAAGTTGGGGAGTGAGACATTTTTAGAGATATTTTTGTCGAAAACACCATAATAGTACGATGATTTATTAATATTATATTACAAATCGCAGAATAATTATTTGTTAACATATTTTATTTTCGTATATAAATGATCACACTGTGGTCTTTGAAATCCTTTTCAAAGTGGCTAACTAATTGTATAACCAGCCGTGTATCAGTTTGCCCGATGAAATATTGGCGTTTAGAAGTGTGTTAACTCTATGGTTTACGTTGTTTTTATTAAAAGTCGTGACTGCCAGATCTCAATTTTATGTTCATATTAAAATAATATTATAGAAAAAGCAGGAGGTTGGTATGTGAAATACAATTTAAAAAGTAATTAATATATTTGAATGCATTAATTTAACACTGACTGTCATTGACAAGTTGTATTTTAATGAAATTGTGTATGATATAATGCTTTTTAGATCGAACCGATAATACAAATCGATCCATCACTATAAATAATATTTCTAAATGTTTTGTAATTTAAATTTTGATTGAAATCTATTTAACTATCTAAATTACTTATATATCTTCGTTTTTCGATTGATTAAATTCTAAATGCTATTATTATTTATTAATGCTCCAATGATGGTTAGTAGTTTGAATGCTTAGTGATTTTTGATGTATTGAAAAATATAGTTAGTAAAAAAAAAAAAAAAAAAAATGAGTGGGGCTGAATTTTGTAGAAGAACAAAAGTAAATGTACTTTTTAAATTACTATTGTAATTTCATTGTTTTACATTCCGTAATTTTCCTATATTGCCCATTAATTATTAATATATGTATCGCGCTATAATATGTACATGCTAAATTATAGCGATTATAGTGCGGCGCGGCGCGGCGCGGCGCATAAATTATAAATATAACCAATCATAATGATATATAATGTTATATAATGATATAACCTATTATTAGTATAGTACAGAATTTTATAAGAATTATATTAAACGACCGTCATCCGTCAGAAATTTGAATAATAAAATATAAAGTTATAACATGGATTTTAATCATTATATAAATGTCATACATGTAGTTACAATTGGCCAATATTTTGGAAATTTTGTCTCTAAAAGGAAAATACTTTTTGAGTCCACCCGTACAATAAATCACGGAAAGAAAATCGACATTTTCAAAAATTTTTTAAAAATATTAGAGAAAACAAGGTTGATTTTTTTTTATTCTACCGTACCTATGTCTGTTTCAGTGTTTTATTATTTGATGAATTATTGTTTAAGTACGATCGTTTATCACTAAACAGCAGATCATGTATAGAAAGTCCTGTTTCTGTGGAAGAGACTCACTTTAACCATCGGGTTAGGTTATTATTATTATATGCCTAAATACCTATGTCGTCTGTCTAATTGATTCATCAACTCTCAGTCCGAACTACTGGTCGTCGAATGTTCAAATTTTCATGGAATATTCCTTTAATGAGAATAAATGCTCGCTGAGAAAGAATATTTTTCGAAAATCAGTCTTTAAGAGGGAAAGCGAAAAAGTGGGTTTAAATTTGTATTCAATACCCAGCCTTAATACCAATAAAACTATTCAGGGGTAAAACCGGGTAATTCTGCAGGTAGTAGGTATGTATACATATAATTTTTTTCCCCGATTCCATAATTCAAAATAATATACCTACCTATTAATAATAATTAATATGAAATTGTTTGTTGTTATTTTTATTTAACTTTTTTTTTTTTTAATATAGGTTCGAGTTCGATATATATATATATTGTTGTTACAATATACCTACCTAATAATAATCTTATTAAAGTGTACACATAATAATATGAAATACCCAGGACGTCTAATTGAAAATTTCATTATTCATTTTTTTAATGGAAACTATCAATTGAAATATTTTGATGTACGACGAAAATATTTATTCATAATATAATTATGAGATATTCGCCGGTTACATTGAAGCGCATGTCATTGAAAACAACCGGTTTTATCGATACAAGCGCGTCAATGTTCCAAAACCGTGATATGAAGAGGTGCTGGAATGCGCCGCGCGACGGGCCGCTACTACAAAAACGCACGGGTACGGCACGATTAGGCCGAGCGCACACCAAAGGTGCGTCGCGTTGCGTCGAGTCGTAGTGTAAACCGGTCATTAGTGGTATTTTTGTGGCAACGCACGCAGTTTTTCGTGTATCATGTGATAATTATTTTCCATCTTGTAATCGTGTTCAAGCGTTATGGCGTTACAGCGTCTGTGTTCGTGTTTTTTACTTTTTACATTTACGAACAAATAGAAAAACACCCATGCGCCTGTATGATTATAAGTTTTTTTTTTTTATTTTTTTTTTATAAGAATTAACCCAATATTTACTTTTACGATTAAGTAATAGGTAATAATATTGCTAATTTTTCATCGTCAGAAGCAGAACTCATTTTTAAAAATATCAATAAATAATATCAAGTAGTAAACTAAATATTAATATTATAAAGACAACTTTTGATAATAAGCAGTAAATTGGTTTATTGCCTCAATTTTATGATTTTGTGGAGTTCTCATGCTGCACCATGATGCAACGTAACGCACCTCACTGCCTTGGTGTGCGCTCGACCTTCAATGTAATACATGACGTATTCCTAATTTGCGGTGACATCCCTCGGTTTCTCACGAAATGTACGACTCGTGTATTCATCGATTAATCGATTAATTGGCAATCGTTCCACTTTGCGAGTCTTTTGTAAAGTATTTAATTGTAAAGCATAACGATTTATTCTCACTCTCGCAGTCATTCGTGGTTTACCACCGGTTGTCGGTAAATGCAGCACGAGTGAAAAAAGTTAAAAAATATTTGCGAATACATGATTGCAGAATAATCGGTGAATATACGGGTCGTGTAGGAACGACATAATCGTCTGATCAGAAATCGGCGATCGTTTTTTTTTTTTTTTTAGTGTACACTGTGCACTGTGCAGTGAGAAAATTAATTGTAAGTACAGTGGAAATTGTTACTTTGTGCAGTGCACAAAAACAGTTTTTTGTAATTTTTTATTCTATATCATATAATATATAAAGTAGTAAAAAAATATTGCCCAATAAAATATAAAAACTTGCGATTTATATTAAATATTAGTAAATTTAAATTTTACTAAAAAACTGAGTCATAACTTTTACTTGAAAAGTTGGCGTAAAAATGACGTGTGTTTAACGCGGGTTTAACAAAATATGTAGGTACTAGGTAATATCGATACTAATTATTATTGATAATAAAATTGGAATTTCAATACGTGCGTTTAAATTTATCATAACGTATTTCGTATACGTAATTTCGTATAATTCGTATATTTTGAAAATAATTTTCAGGTACTTTCGATATAAAATAAAAATTTCTTAGTGCGGTCTAATAACTGATACTTGATCCTAATTCGGTCCGGTCCGCATATAAGTATACCATACATTGCTAGAGACCCAGAGCCAAATCGCGAGCTCTGATTGGCTGATTTTTGAATTATAATTATTATTTACTACACTTAAGTGATTTATAACTAATACTATGACTGGGAAACCTATATTTTATTAATTTATGTATTTAAAGATAATTTCAAGCTACTTTATTGAAGGATTTTTAATATTTTTCAATTTTGTTTACTTACAGTATATTATATCTTAGTAATGGAGTCTTGGGTATTTTAACTGAATGTTTTTAATATAAATTATTTTGGTGTGTAAATAAATACTGAATGGCCTACTAACAAGTAGGTAGCTTCCATGATTTTATTTTTATGAGGTAGTTGATAACTAAGTTGAGATATATTTAAAAACATTAGTTTACATTAACTTGAATTACCAATAAATAAGTTATTATATAGGTATTAGTACGGGTCACGTTTTCAAAAATATATATAAAATAAATGGGAAAAGTATAAGAATTTTTTTGCAATGAATAATATTGGAAGACTTGTTATCTTTCATTTAAAAAAAAAAAAGGAACTTATCTTGAAAACTCCCAGAGATATCAATAAAAAACCTCTAAAATTGACCCTAATCACCCTGTTTTACGGTATATATTAGTGATACAATTACTAGCATAATAATTTACAGGGATGTATTCTCAAAGGTAAGATATAGTTCTAACACTTCAACAACGATAAATAAATACATACCACATTAAGTAGTGCTAATATTAATATTATACATAATCTTAAAATGTATAAACTTAATTAACAATCTTAATTGCATTCACATTTAATGTTTAGACTGAAAAAAACAGATAATATACTTTAAGACTTGAAAATCAAAATTTCTACATAAATTGTTTTTTAAAACTTACTGAATTAGGGTACACATAAATAAAGTAATTACTCATTATTATAAAATATAAAATATAAAATAAATTAATGTAAATTTGTAATCTGTGATATTATAGTTGGATAAAAAAATTTGAATTGTTATCACCAGTTAAATACAACCAATCATAGCTCACGATTTGGCTCTGGGTCACTAGCAATGTATGGTATGCTTATATGCGTCCGGTCCGGCCTGAATCTATTTCTAGACTGGAAAATATAGACCCGGCCCATGCAGGGTTCTAGTAGGTACCTACATCGAGAGAAAACGATAGAAATACTCGATTGTTTCAATAAAATGAGTAACTCGGTTGGTATGAAAATAATCGAGCGATTCTATTCTATCGATCGCGAAATCAACTGAAATAATCGAGTGAATAATATCAGTCATGGAATCGGCTAAATATTCGAGTGATTCTTGACAGTTACTACCCGTGCTCATACTGATAATAAACTAAAAATATTTAAAAAAAAATTTACGTTTATAATAAATATTAATAATATAATAATTGCAATTATTGCAATGTTTAATACTGTGTTTAATAATGCATTTCATACCATAGAACAGATTTGTATTAACCGAGAGGTTTAGTCGAGTGAATGAGCGAGCTATTTGAATGGAGGCATCTACTATATTATTTTTTATACTACAGAAGTATACAGAACCGGTTTATACTAATCGAGATACATTTTCGAACGATTCTCTGGATTGTAACAATCTTTCAATTATCGAAATCATTGGATTATTGTTCCCTGTGTACCACGCTCAGAGCCGTAGTAAGGGCTTGCCAAAACTGGCCCAGGCCAAGGGCATAACAGAAAAGGGGGTGCAAAAATTGAAATTCAGTAATATCTATCCCTAAATTTCTAAGATTGGGGGGCGAAAATTCGACTGGTAAAATCTTGTAAAAGTAAGTTGATGACTTTCTTATTTTGCTTATTAACTAGATTTTTAAAGAACGGGGGCGCAACTCCAAAAGATTGATGACTTTTTTTTCCTTATTACCGATTTAGGGGTGGAAATTCGGTTCTCTGTAAAGGGCGCTATCGAATCTTTCTACGGCTCTGACCACACTGTTGCGGTACCGTCACGTCACGGTTATTTCACCGGTAAATCTATATGGCATGATACGGTACCGGCGATATACCGGTGAAATAACCGTGACGTACCTACCCGTGGAATAACCGTCACGAAACCGTGACGTGTACCGGCGTACCGTAACAGTGTGTGAGTATTTTTATCCACGCATGCAAAACCATTATGGCGTGGCGCTACTCTTAAGATGACGAGATATTCGTATATATTTTAATCTCGATAATATCTGCATATTTAATAGTCTCCGTCTATTTAGTGGGAAATAAAATGAAATTACACTACGGGAAAACCAAAAACGGTGACATCTAACATTATAATTTGAGTTAAAACACCTACAATTATGAATAGGAAAATATTTACCAAAAATATCTGTGTAATTTTCTAGAAAATTTCTCTTTTTCAAAATTGATAATAACACTAGTTTTAATATAGCCGCCACAATTTGTATTCGACGTAGGTAGTGTAATTTTGTTTTATTGTCCATAAGTATGTCCATTAGTATAAGTATGCCCATTAGTAAATACAGATACCTATTACGTTTTCTTACCAAAATTGATTAAAAATACCAATTATAATATGAAATATGTGGCAATTAAAAATCAATTCGGATCAGACAATTGATTTACAAGAATAATAGATTGACTATTTTAATCATACTTACTAATTGACTTTGAAATATTTCGATATTTGGGCATTGCTAATATAGTGTAAGAAATAATAATTTATATAATTTATGGCGTTTACATGCAATCGTTAATACGCATTTACTTAATGTACTTTAAGTTAATGCGCATTAGGATACGAGTGAACATCAACTTCAGATGAAAATAAAACTCAAATAGAAAACGCAGAATATTGCAATATGTGCAGAAAACTAGAATAATATATATCTGAAATTTGATAAGTAATAACTGATAATAACCTAACCGCTGTGAGTCATTAATGCGTATGAAGCGTTTGCATGCATTTCTTAATCAGGGAATAAGAGTTAATTTGATTTGATGAATCGAATTAAATAATAAATGCGTATTAAACACGAGGTTATATGCACTCAATTCCCGGATTAAATCAACAACTGCGTGTAAACGTATTATTATGGCTTAAGAAAGTGTAGAAATACACCATTTTGTCGACGCAAGTTTATTCCCTTATGACGCCTGCGTATTTGTGACTCGTGTTACCAATTAAAATTATTTATATATTCCAAAGGGAAAAGTTCGAACAGACCATTACTACCTATACTAGGGTTATCAATAACTGAACCGGATAACTAAACTTGCTTATTAATCAGTAGTGTGACTATAAATTTTGGGGCCACGGAGTAGTGTTGTAGTGTTTTGTTTCGGGCCAAAGCAGCTACAATTTTGAATTTTAACATTGCCTTACAATATTTAGAATAATAAAGTAAATAGAATTTGCCATAATATGGCTGTACACATATTTTTATTTTATTACTACTTGTTCACGTTTTGTAATACCATGAGTGTTGTGCCTATATACAAGTGTACTCTTACAAAATAAATGTTTAAAATAAATAAATACAAACAGTTAACAAGATGAATTAGTATTTATATTAATTAGTTATTAAATAATAGATCAATTAAAATGTAGTATTAACGAATACGTTAAATACTTAGAAAAATTCAAGAGCGTAGGTGTACATTTTCTCGAAAGAGAGATTTGAAAATAAATATTACCCAATGTCCAATGTAATACATGTACTGTGTAGGGCAGTCCCTAAAATTTTCAAATTTTCGTACTACACACTTAGTCCCAAAATATTCATTGGTAGAAATAAAACAGGGGGTAAGATAGTGACTAGCTTCTTAAAAAAGTAGGTATTATATTTTATTATAATTTTTGTAATCTATAACATATACAGAGAGTTTCACTGAGTTCTGACATTTGCAAAAACTTTTGTTCTTTTAGTTTTTTTTTTTTTATATAACTATTAAAACTCTGCGCTACAATTATTATGCTTCAGATAATTTTTATTTTCGTTCGGTTTTTCGTATATATACGTATCACAAAATCGGACTAAATAATATTTGTACTTGACAAAAAAAAAGTTATAATAAATTATAAAACGATGTGAAATATTAATATTATAGTGACTAAAAGGATAACTATGTGAATCATTGGCATACGCAGAGGGGTGCTAAGGGGCTGAAGCCTCTCCATTGCCAGTATAATTATATTTCTTTTATATTTCATATTATCAATGTTATATATTACCTAGGTATATACAGTGACGTATTTTCACCTTTTTTTCTGAGGAGGGGGTTAAATATATTGAAAACCAATCATTAATATAATGATATTTACATGAATAATAATTTATATATTTTATTATCTTTAGAGGCAAAATCGCTTAGTTTACAAACAAAGAACTGTGTTAAAAAATACAAAAAAAAAAAACACGTACTCTTTGATAATTATAAAATGTTTAAAACCAAAATTTTCGGATTTATGAGGAAATAATCATTATTTTAGCCCATATTTTTCATTATTTTTGGATGGTTTTTTCTGATGATCTATGCGTTTTTAGAAAAATTAACAAATTACCCCTTCACAGTACCATTCTGATAAAGTTAATATCATGATAAAACGAGAAAATACTTTGCATCGCTCAGAATCTAAAATGTACCTATATAGTTATTATATTCATTTTAGGACATTATTATTAGTTTTTCAAGTTCTACAAAAATGAAGTTTTGATATTTAAGTTTTTAAAATAAATATTTGTTGGTTCTTTTTTAGTACCCCTGGACCACCTCTTTGTAAATATGCCACTATAAATATATATATATATATATTATATATAGCTACATTGTAATATATATTTTTAACAGTATTCTATTATAACACTGAAAAAGCACCTTTTTTTATTCTTTCATGTCTAATTTTGTGTCTACTGATTACTTATTTATTTTCAAGCCCCCCCCCCCATTGAAAAATCCTGCGTACGCCACTGATGTGAATTTGAATAACACACTTTTAAATTTCGTACTACACACTTCAATTTCCGTACTACACAAAGTGTGTCGTACTACACACAAATTTAGGGGCTGGTGTAGGGTATTATATAGGTATATATATTATATTGTTATTTTTTATAATATATATATTTTTTTTATAGGTATTAATTGTTTTTCTGAAATAAATTATTAGATAATTCATTATGAAAAGTCATATATGAAAATGTTCCAAGAATAATATGAATAATATAACATTATATAAATATTATATGAAAACCATCAAATTGTTGAATCAATATTGGTCTACCTACTGAACAGTTAAACATTGGTTATAAATCGGTACGTACAACAATAATAGGCTTGCACTACGATATTTTAGTCGTTCATAGATAGTTTTTACGTTACACACAATAGTGCAATTCACAAATGTTATTTTTGTAAATACGATTATTTCTACATCAGTTAAGATTAATATAGTCACAATGTTTATTGATATAATTTTGTACTATTTGTACATGATATAAATATTATAAAATTAGTACTTATAAAAACAATTTTTGAGCGTTTTATTGAGCAAATATAATTATTTAAAAAAAATTCAATATTTTTGGGCATATACTAACATTTACTTCGACATTTGTCATGACTTACACATGCCCCGTCTTGCCACCCCGTAGTTATGCCACTGCTATTAATTAATATTAAATACATATTCATATCGTGGAACAAGTTATTATAATATTATGCAGGAATGGCTTATAATATTGTCAAGGCGGCTCTCTGAAGCGAGTGAATTTTACACACAGATTTTGAAAACCGATTTAAATATGTTAAAAACTCTACATTTAATTAATTTATTTTACTTGTTCAATATTTTTTTCTTAATTATATCTTGAAATTGTTTTACGAAATTGAAAATGATTAAATATTAAAATATTGGAAAAGTAAAAAGTCGATTAAAAGTTAATTTGTTGATAAAATTCCAATCTGTTTTCCAAATCCAAATCGGACTATACGATAAATTTCTACACATGGATGCTTTTCAGAAAAAAATAGAAGAAATTCATGAAACGTCGATGATGATCATTTATTTACACGCGTGTGCCTGAACATACGTTATCGGTATGCGCTATGCTACCAAATTACGTACTATACTGGTTACGCATATCGGGCATTACATAGACTACTTTTCATTTACACGTACACATATACGGTATTTTTGTATTATTTGAAAATTATATATACATGATTAATTAAAATTAGCCCTCGGAGAGCAGCCGCCTTAATCAATTTATACAATTGAAATAATTTAATTAAGTCAAGTACTAGGTATATTTAGTGATCATTGGAGATAAATAATAAATTATAAAGTGTTCAGCTATTTTTAGACAACGGTATTGTGTGCCATACCAATGAATATAATATTATGTTAAAATTTTTGATGCCTACTCTTTATGCATAGTGGAATTCAAAAATAGGTATACGCACTACTTTGGCCGTTTTTGTTTAGGTATAACTCGCTAACCATTGAAATTACTACCAAATTGTACTGAAACGTAATTCACATTTAAGAGAATTACTGGGAAAATTTAAAAATTACTAGACACAAAAAAATGTATAGACATAAAAAACACATCATGTTTAAACCAATATATTCCTAGTTTCGCTCAGAATCTAAAATTAGATTTTTGTTTTTCCAAAATATTGTACTTAATTTCTGAAATTCTTAATCCTGTGAAAATCCTAGTATAGAAATTAACTTTATCTTTTAGTAAATTTAAGACCTTTAATTTTGGTTTCAGTGCATTTTGGTCATCATTTGAACGGTTAGCAAGTTATATGTAAAAATTATAATGGGTGCCTACATTATATTTCGAGGGGTGGGGGCTGTGCGCAAGTAGTATGCGTTAGGACTTTTAGTTTATTCATTGGTAATGTATAAATTAAATGTGTAGCAAAATTCAGGTTTGATGAATTATTATTTCCAATCTTTTGATATAAATGTAAAATCTTCACGTAAAATGTAGATAACTGTAGGTATCTAATAAAGTATTGACATTTGAAAGAAATGTACAAATGTAAAATATAACTTGAAACCATTTTTCATTTATTATCTGTCACGTTCAGATAACTAAATATAATATTGTACTATTCTCGCAGTAGGCACATAGTATGTGGGAGTATACTTACCTACACCCATGCATATATAAAATCTCGTTTAACTCAAATATGTACCTATTAGTGTGTTTCGCGAAAAATACCGCCTGTGACTTCCAGAATTACATTAAAAAGCGTGTATCGTAGTTTTTAATTTGGAAAATAGATTTTAATTTATCACTATATTTGTCATACTTCTGTATTTGCATATTTCTCAAATTTAATTTCATTCTAATTAAATTTTAACCATAAATATTTGTCATTTTTAATTTTTTTTTTTACCTAATTTTTTTAGTAAAAAAAAATGATCTAAAAGTGCAAAGACAGACCCATAGTAAATATTATAAAGAATCCATTTTTTTTTTACAGAATTACAATTGGAGCATATAATAAAATGTAGTTTTGGATGTCATACATGGGGTTTTCGATCAAAAGTTCACCGTACCCCAGTCCCTTTAAAACGAGGGTTTTTTTCGCTTGTCAAAGTATTATGGAAATATAATAGTTTGACATTGTTAATCGATATGCATAGGCGGAAATCCATTAAAATTTCAAGGGGGCTAATATTTTTAACATCAATGTGAGCCGTGGGGGCTTTGCCCTCACCCCCACTACATAGCTAAAAACTACTGTTTAGAGTTCAAAACCCACATTTTTTTTTACATTTACATATAACAATATACATATAATAATTAAATATAGTTATATTTTAAAGTTTAAATCAATATTATAATTTAATTAAATTGCATTCATCTTAATATTATTGTTCTATTTTTTTTTCAGCAAATTTATCAATAATTTCTATGTTTATATTTTTTGATAGTTGTTTTTCAATATTATTATACTCAACGTCAATCACCGAGAATTATTAAACGTAGACAAATGAGAGTATATTAGTATATATATACTCGTATTATTAATTTCATCGGCAGATGATGTAGTACACATGCGTAGTTTGAATTGCTGATATACCTAGATATTTAACCATGGTTATATCTATTGTATATTTTTAACGATTTCTTTTCATAAAATAAATGATCACGTTTTTTTAAAAATAGCAATGCGTTCTCAAATATCCGAAATCAAAATGGGAAAATAATATAACATTATCTATGACATAAAATTTTTTAGAAAGCTAATAAAAATTTGGGGGACTTAGCCCCTCAAGTTCCCCATTTCCGCCTATGTCGATACGTTTGATCGGCATCTAATTCCAGTTTACCTCCAACTTTTTATATTGATACTTGTCAATTAACAGAAATACCGATAGACAAATAATTAATAGAAATAAAAAATAATTAAATCATCCATATTCGGCGAAAACTATCCATAGGTCAACAATTAACGATATATTATATAGGTAGATATTTATTTTGATAATATCTAGTAAAATATTTAATACTCTTGTCTAACGTACCTACCTAAATATTGAACCAATATATTTTATTTTTTAATATCTACAATAAATTAACTTTTTGACAACTAGGTCGACGTAAAAATATAAAATGTAAATGTTATTAAGTGTAAATTAAATTATCTAATGAACAATTATTAATGTTTCAAGTATTTTTTTTTTTGCACAGCTCTGTAATAATTTAATCCCCGTGTTTTTAAATTAATCGTTAATAAATTCAGAGTTTTGTTTGATGGCGTATTTTATGCGGAATATAATAATGGTAGAATTTAAATTGTGCTGTGTTCTTACCAGGTTTAATCACAAGCATGATTATTAAAGAAAATATCATTTCAATTATGGTTAAATAAATTCATTGTTATTATTCAAATTTCAAACAAAAATGATAAGAAATATCAACGAACGCATCAAATAAAAAACCACCAATACGGACGTATCAAATCAAACATCGGTTTTTTCTCGGTAGACATTAACTGCGGTGATCGAAATAACAGCTTTTGGCTAATCGATGTTAAATTTATTCATTTAAAAATACGAGGAACACTTGAGGTAGGCACGGGTAGGTATATTAGTCGGGAACATATTAATTTATTATAATTATCTATTTTAATTACGTTTCCAATATATTTTCAATGAGACTAGATAAATTATTTTAGTATTTCAGTAATGTTTACCTTGAAACTTGAACAGAGCTCAGTCAATGAGTCCTCCGGGACGGATAACCGCGGCAGCGAAATGATCAGTATTGGTACGGGCGCAGTGGAAACACTTTAAGGACTGATTCGTCTCGAACGGTAAAACCTCGAAAACAATACGCGTCGGTCGATTGGGATTGCCAACGATACGGTCGGAATGAAAATTGTATTATCGTGAACGCGGTAATGAACTGTATTCGTTTTATATACGAAATGGTCTAGACCAAGAATAAATGTTTTGGGACGGTATAGTTTTAAAAATGTACGTAAGTGTGTATTATTATAAAACTCGAACTACAACGGTCTAACTACAACGGCGGGCACAACATCAATAATTCGTGGGGCGAGCAGCGCTGCAGTACACCGCACACTATTATTCGGTTACGCTCCCCTCCCCACAATCGGGTTCGTATTTTTCTTCCATACTCATTTTCTCGCTCTCTCCATATTTTCTTCCACACGCTCTTTCTCACTCTTTGCCGTATTTATTCGTGTAGGCTCGTTCTCGTTCTCTTTTGTAGTTTATTCTACGCTATCTTTCTTACCACCCCTCCCCCTCCCCCTATAATAAAAAACACGCGATAGTGTGGGAAACGTTAGTGTGTGATCCTTAAATACGGTTTTTGTTTTCGTGAATGGTCGAACTCTACACCTGCCGCGAGTTTTCGAATTATACTCAACACTGGGTTATTATTTAATACAGAGTAAAACATTTTTAAATCCATTTTTTTTTTTTTTCCAAAATCGATTTTTCTATACGGTTTTATAGAATCTGAGGTTTTTTCTTTTATCGTATGTGATCTACCAGGGTTACAATCATACGTGGTGTACTATTATTTGTATTGTAATGTTAAATGCATGTATATGAAAAGTGGATAAAACAGTTTGAAGTTCGAAAAATCGAACCGTGTTCGATTATGAAGTGCGAACGCTGGAATTAGTTTGATATTTAAGTGAATATTCTGAACCCAAAGGAAAATTCAAAATCGAATATATACATTAAAGATATATACATTAAACATACAACAGAGCATATTTTTAGGAACTTGTACTGAGTGGCACTATAACTAAAGACTAGGACAAGTGTCTACCTCCGGTTCCGTTTTAGTTAACTCACCCATGCTCATGTTTCACTTGAGTTCCGCTAGGATAAATTTCAATGTAGGTACCTACTAAAATAATTTACAACAGTGATGGGGGTTTTTTTTTTATGAAACAAATACCGTGGTAGGTTAAGTGTTGAATTTAAAAACACAAAACTTTTTGTGTTATTAAAATTTTCTATTTGTAACCTCATAATAGTCATGTAGGGTAACGTATTCTTAAGTGATGATGTATAGTCATGTAGATAATGTTGTTAGCTATCATTTGTTTATTGTTTAATATTTCTGCGATATTATCAAGATGATAAAAACAGGAAATACGTAAACATAAGACTATTTTGAAATTACTTTTAAAATAAGTATGTTTAAACATCATTTAAAGTTATTAGATTTTCATTTTTCTTGAAATTTCATAAAAATTTTCTATATACAATACTTAAAAATCGGGTGTGTGATGTCCTCTTAAGCGTAAAGGAGAACTATAGAAAATGACCAAAACTTATTATAAAGCGGAAGTAATGAAGTCAGTGACTTGAAATGTGTACCAAACCTTTTATAAATTTATTAACGTATTATGAATAGTAGCCGGTGAAATCCATAGATATTTTTTATGAACAGTAGTTGGTAGAGTTAATGATATATTGGTGGGGAGGATATACGCCCGAGAGGATATTAGAACGAAAGTAAAGCTCAACAATGGTTTTATTTAATATCATAGCATTATTATAACCACTGCCCATAAACAACAAAAAAAAAAATAATAATAATAATTATTATTATTTTATGTTTTAAAATAAGAAAATAATATTTTAGGTACCTACTATCTACCTACGTGTGTATTACATTTTGTATTTTATATAATATAATATAAAATATTTTGGTGTTATCACTGAAAGTAATAATAGATAGTTATTAATTCACGACAATTAATAGTTCCTGTAATAGCTCAGACCGGCCTGGGCAAAATTTACAGAAAACGTACCTACTTGCCGAGAAGTTATAAAAAAAAATATAAGTTTGCATGGTTACTCATCCATCCGAATTGGATTTTTTCTTAAAATAATAGATATTTAATTAAATTATATAGGTATCTCAAATATTATCTTGACTTGTAAAAAACAAATTCAATTTACTTACGTTAATAATTTAAATAAAAATAAATATATATTATAAAAAATAATAATGTATATTTAAGTAAAATTAATATAAGTACCTGTACCTATATTATAAAATACTATTTACGAGTATAAAAAAGAAAAAGTGTCTAGAGTATTCAATAAAAGATTATAAATAACAACTATTTTCTTTTTATCACATTTTATTTTTTTATATATTATTTTTTTATAATAAATATTTATTTTTATATTTTTCGTGCAAAAATACCGGATTTATAGTTAGGTTTTATATAATTTATAGTGATAAAAACGTATTTGTTAATATTATAGTCAATATATTTCAATTTTCAATCAATATCAAACTGGCTAGGGCTCTGTGAATATACGTGGTACATCCATCAACCACTAGGTGCAATTAGTGCCACCTATTTTGTATGCTTAAATATGTTCTGACATACAATAAATTTAATTCATTAAATTTTATTTTCAAAAATACCAAAACTCTTATATCCAACGTGACTTGGTTTTTCATAAGAATTTGAGGATAATATAAGATATAAATGTTTTAAATTATTGGAGTGAAATAATAATTATATACGAAAAGCATTTGTACTTTTCCCTGTTATTTATCCAACATAGTATTTTACAATAAATCAGGAGATATTTTATATAATTATTTACTATACAATGAAGGATGCCTGGCGCGTGATATATTAATATTACAAGGTTATGCCAGATGAGACATGTAAGAAAGTACTAGAGTGGTCGAGTCAGATAATACCTGAAGTTTTTGGGAATCAGAAATAGAGAACAGTTACCTATGAATAGAAAAATGTGTAAAGGCTTAGTGGACGTGGAGATGGACCAAAAAGGCTTGGAATAAGAAGTAAAAATAATTACTATACCATTATAGATCGTGTACGATATGTTAAAAACGTTACGGTATATAGGTAATTGTTGTAGCGGTAAATTGAGTATAAGAATATCAGATCTTAAAAACATAATGTTAATATTACAATAATATATTATTATGTATTTTTTATACATTTAAAATCAAAAACGAGATTTTTAGGATTAATATTAAGAAAATACAAAAAATGAAAATGTTCTGTATCGTATAAAATATTTTTAAATATATTATACACATTAACATATGTCTCTACATAATCATAAAGCGTGTAAAATTCTGTCTTAAGAATAATACAAAATGTACATCATATACTGTGATTTTATGATAATATTGTTAATTATCACTCATCTATACACTTTAGGTACATGTATATTATTAATTATAATTCATTATTTATAAATCTGATAATTAAAAAAAAAATTACATTGTTTCAAATAAAAAATTATGTGTACAATTAGTTATATTTCGAACCATTCTAAATCAATGAATGTGTTCTAAATATTTTGTATGCGTGTACAGATTTTATCTTGGTTATAGTGATTATAGTTATGCCAGGTAAAAAAAAGGTCAGTTGGTAACATATTGTTCCCTATACACAATAAAGGTTTTGACCCTATTATTACCTCGCCTCAGGTCTATAAATTTAATCTTAATCACTATTTTGACGGTATATTCTATTGCCCCAATAAATAATAATGTATGTATATTTTCATTACCCTTTTTTGAATATATAAAGATCCTTTCTTCAAACTTCTCTTAATAATTTTTATCCAACATTTTTTTCATTCCGCCCATTCTCTGACCTTATTTATTGTAACTTCCAGTGGTTGAACATGCACTATAATATTCGGAGCTTGCAAGTAGCGTTGGTACTGCTTATTTCGACAATATTAGGCAAGTCTTATTCGTAACATATTGTAAAATACATAAGTGCCATTTTATTTTGTGTATTATTTTGGCCAATTATTTTATTTGCCAATGATTTGTGTGTATATGGACGGAGAACAATATAATGTAGCACGTAATGATAATGCACAGTATTTTCAATTATGAATAACATTTTCGTGATTTCATGAAGATTATTATACCGTCAACTAATTACTTATAATTATGAATAATTAGTAATTTTATTTTTACACCACGTATAAAGTTTAAATGGTTTCTTTTTATTTTAATGTATCCAATAATATATTCGTATGTACATTCAAGAGCAGAGAAGTCAGGTAGATTTCTGACGGCCGGTTTCCGGTCATTTAAGGTTCAATTACTGTTTCTTTAAAACTACATTTTGGATAGTTGTGAACTTATGTATAAAAACAAATATTTTTCGAGAAGCGAAAGAAAATTGTATGTAATATATTCGTATATGTTTATATTCGTTTTGAAGTGCGCTTTTTAGTATATAAAGTGTCATGAAATATATCGTGAGAAACGATTTTGTTATTGGTTATTGTATCGATGGTTATAAGTATAAGCACATTTTGTTGTTTTTTACGTCGTTATTATTATAAACTCGTTTCATTATAAACAAATTTATTTTTTTGTCAAGATTGCCACCCCATGTACCTAACCCGTTTACGGTTGTATAGCTATATAAGTACTTACGTATAATATATGACGTATAGTACCAAATAACTTATGTGAAAAAATAATAAAAAAAACACGACTGAAAACCTGCTTACGATACAAAGAGGTGACTGTATATACATTTATATAGGCACAGGATGCGGACCATTTCTAATCGTTTTAAACCTTGTAATAAATTATTCGGTTCGCCCAGCAACAAGGTACCTCCTATTCATCTTCATAAAAAAACTAAAAAAACACGTTTCATTTAAATCAGTCAATAAACAGTTTATTTTTTATAAAAATGTATAAGAAAATGCATTCTGATATAATTTTTAATCGATTATATTTAGATATTAAATTGATTATATTAAATGGTATCAGTGGTGGCACCAAGAACGGGCCGAGTAGGGCCATGGCTCTACCTGAAATCAGTTGGTCCTACCACTGGCTCGATCTCAAACTTAAAAATTTGATCATGCTTCATAAGCTAAAAACAAATTGTAATAGTTCACCGTAGGTAGACGAAAATATGTAATGAAAAATAATATACTGCTATATATTATTATAACCTATAATACTACTTACTTATAATTAATGGTATTACCTACGACGATAGTAGTCCATCGTATTATATAGGGCACATATTTAATATATATATATATATTAATCTCTTCATGTATCTATAAATAGATATCAGTGGATTAGTAATACCGTACTCGATTATGCTTGTTATCAATTTTTTTCAAAATTAATCCTCACTGTAATCGTCCTACACGTATTATATTATTTACTTATGCAAAACCTATATAATGCGTTGACGTATTGTTGATGTCCTGACTTCTGTATTGCCTGTATTCATTTTATTATATGTTTTTAATACTGCGTGTCTGTGTATATTGATTTATTTTATTTAATCTATCAAAATAAGTCCAAGAGAAATAAGTAATTTCTTCATTAAGTAAAAAAAAAAAAAAAAAAAATCATGATATTAACAAAGGCGAGTCTAAAGAAAAGAAAGATTAAATAATAAAAAAAATCTATAAAATTATATTCTCAAGTTTTTTGTCGTAAAACAGTAAAAAGTACACTTGAAATTGTTTTGTTGCTTTTAAATAAATTATCATTTTTACCAATAAGGAACATTCTTGTGAAGGTGAAGCACTATTAAGAGAAACTGATTTTAAATTTGTATATTTACTATTGGTATTTGACGATTTTCTATCTCAAATACGAGTACACATATTGAGTAAAGTTGACATGGCTAATAGTATTATATTAATGGAATCCACAAAAAAATACTTTTCAGAATTGAGAAATCCTGGATCACATAAATTATTTTATAATAAAACCACAAATATTAAAAAAATGTAAAATTATACTTCCATTAGCAAAAGTTAAATAAAAAAAAAATACAAAAGGATTAGAGAAATTTGTATTTAAAAATAGCACTATGGGAAAACAAATACTCACAGATGAAAATTAGTTTAGGTCTGGAATATTTTATTGTATATTGGACAAAATAATAAATAAGTTAGATAGGAGATTTAGTGATAATTCTAATATAATTAGCGGGGTAAGCGCTCTTAATCCAGAATCTTCAAAATGTTTATTATATGTTAGCAAGGCTCCTTTTGATGTCTAGACTTTCGGAACAAGCAATTGTTTCGAACTTCACTCCAAAATATTTGTTGAATTGCATAACGATAAGCGGAAAGGTCGCGTAATTAAACTGTTGTTGAAAACACTTTCGGCTTTCTCCACCTTACATTACGTAATCTTGAACCTCACAATTTATTATTAAATACTTTCATTTCAAAGCCATCCCAGCTTATTTTGTAAATTAATTTTATACGTTATTGATGACTAGACTTTTGGAATAAGTAATTGTTCCGAATCTTACTGCAAAAATATTTATTGAGTCGCATTACATAATCTTGAAGCTGTAAATCTGTCGTTCTAAATTCTAATTTCTAAGGTAGTCTATGCCTATTTAATATTATATAGACTATAACCAGTATGAGATTTATGCGTAGTGTGGGAGTAATTAATAAATAAATAAAATACATTAGTAGGAATAAAAAAATATATGTCATTATTTAATTCATAGATACAAACATTAATTTTCACGTAAAGAATCAAATATATTCCTGTCGATTTATTCGAACTAACTATACCCCGGGAACCCTTGTACTTGTAATAGAAGGAGGTTGTAATTCATTAAGAGATATAAGATTGATCCGATAACATCGTACAATCGAGTACCTATTTAAAAATTAAATTTAACAGTTATATTCCTATATAACGCTTTGATTTCTTATTATATATACCTACCCAGTTTTAACTAATTATTTCGTTTATACCTACCATACGTTTTATTCCCTTCATTTTGAAAGGTACAACAAGGTACCGTATTAACTTTCCCGCTCATATTGAGTTATGACAATTTATAATTTATAAAGTTTAGTTAATATTTTGTTACAAAATAATGTTAATAGTAATGAACTAATGAATTATACATATATAGATATATGTATTGTAAATTGTAATCATTTTTCAAAAATATAGAACCTTTTCATTCTCAGATGACGTCATATTAATTTTTTTTTTTTTGAGCAGGACCGAAATGATACTTTTTCATGGCACGATCTTATAATTGTTGGCTTCCTATTGGCCCTATCTAGAAAAATCTTGGCACCGATACTGAATGGTATATATTATATTAGTAGTCACATTAAAAACGCTAATCGAAAAATTTGGTAAATAATATTCGAATTCATATCATCATCATATTATTATATTATTAATTAATAAACAAAATGGTTAGGTTACAACTAAACATCGGTCAATAGACTATAGATGAAAATAACCTCAACAATATGTCAATTATATCAATTTTATGATAATGACGAAAAATTTGTAAATATCAAAGTGTTATATATTTCTATTCAGATTAAAGTATTTTATAATGGGCTAAGAGATAATTTGGCCTATCAATACTCAGATTTTCGTGATCAAATTATTCAAAAATATGCTTTACTATCCTTGTATATATTTGTATGAGTTATATACAAACTAGGGAAATATACTAGTGGGGTGGGAAATATTAGACCAGTGTTCTGTGGCGTGTAGTTCAGGAATAATTATATATGGGAGGGGCATATATTTTTGGGGATTCGTGGGAAGGGGGGGTGTAATTTTTTAAAAAAAAAATTGCTATCTATAATGAAGGTAATTATATATTTATTTAAAATTATTTCCATGCCAGATTAAGGGGTTCTTGGTGGAAGGTATCCCGGACATCAAGGTTAAATTTTATTTGAGGTCTGGAGTTTTAAAATATATTTTTTGTAGCATGAAAAAATATATTTATATAATTGGTACCTAAAATTAATATAAATTAATATATACATAATATATAATAAATATTATATTATATTTTATTATACAATTCAGGTAAAATTAAAAACGAATAAAGTACTTAAATGTTATCAGCCAAATGTACCTTTCCTAACCATGATCGGACATATTTTTCAAAATGAAATTCAGTGAGTGGTTAACATAGTTAACAAATAAAAGAGCAGGGACTGTAGTTATATTTAATAAAGACCTTAAGGGTGTTATAATTTAATTTATTGAACTAAAATTTCGTTCACATTCACTTGTAGAAATGGAAATAGTTTTAAAAAGTCATAAGTAGGTAATTAATATTTTTATTACATATATTATCAAGGTGCTGATTTTTTTTCAAGAATTTTTGTGATTTAATACATTTATCCACTAGTTGTATCTATTTAATTAATTCTCCTTGATTTTCTGATCTAATTACTCATTAAGAGTTATAGTCCTTAAAATAACATCTCTTCACTTGTTTCTATCCCGTACTATATTCTTTAAAATAAATATAAATAGCCTTGACAAATTAGACGAAAAACATGCTAGGATACTGACAAATTAGGGGAAAGCTGGATTTTTGTATATACCTTTATTATATTATTATAATAAATGTATGACATGTAAAATATCGGTATGTTAGCTTCAAAGGTTATTCGTGATCAAAGGTACTAATTATTCGTAAGTATCTTACTTTATATTAGACTTACAATAAAAGGTTTTAAATAAAAATAGTAGAGGAGATAATTATATGCAAAAAAGATAAAATACATTTTTCATGTTCAAGTAACCATTATTGCGGTATGAAAGCCGTATGAATGTAAATTAAACAAATATATATTAATACGAACGCATTATAATAAATAAACAAAATAATAATTAATGAGGTAGGTACGGTAGAAAGATATATTAAAACTAGATTATAGAAATGGGGTATATTAACGAATTTAATGTAAATGAGAGCATATTATTTCGTATGGCTGTTTCACAACCTATAATATTTTATAAACACATCATAATTTTACAATTGCGTCATATTACAATTAACGCATATTATATGCGATGAAACTTTCCTGACGTACCACATCTATATTAGATATATAAGTATACAACAAGTTGATATATTATGTAAAATAAACTTATCCTTTCGTCATTCTATCCGTACCTAATAGATTTATACTATGGACTAGTGTGTTAAATGTAAATTCGACGCTAGTCACTAATTAATACCAAATTGTATTTATCTATTAAAATCGTTATCGTGATGTAAGGAGGTCAATTACTTTTATAAAAAACAAAACAATTTCATTATAACAAATGGTCAAGGCAAATACAATTTAGTACAATCATAAACAACACAATACGGGGCTTAATATAAAAAAAAGAGAATAAGAGATAAGGTTTATGAACTGGTTTCGCAAGATCTCTATACTAATTTATATATAAATATGTATATTACCTATATAATATATAAATCGATTACGTACAACTGACGTGCGAAAAGTAATAAGAAAATACATCCGCGTAGCAATTATAAAAAAAAATTACAATTGAACAACTATGAACAGTGGTACCTATTGTATAATATATTTACCACTTTCGTCTATCGTTTTACGTATTTAAAAAACAAAATCTGAATTGAAAAACCTTTATTTTCGTAGGAGATATTAAAATGAATAAATCTTCTACGACCATGCATATTCCTGCGTAGATCCGTCGTACGTGGTGGTGGTCGACATTCGACTACTAATAAATTATATCTTACACGGATTTATAATGACAACTGGAATAATATTATAGGCACAAAAAAAAAAAAATAAAAATAAAAAATCCAAAGCATTCATTTTATAATGGAGACGCAGGGGACATATAAAAGTAATGAAACATTAATAAACCAAAACCACAAAAAAAAAAAAAGACCTCTTATATAACAGCTAGAGTACCTATTTATAAATACTGAAGGGGAAAAGACATGTAAAAAACTCGTTTGACATTCAAGGTTAGCCTGGGATACAAATAATTGTTTTTAAGCGTCCATAAGAAATATAATGACATTTTTAGAGATGTTAAAAATGTATCGATTTTAATCTTCTACTCGTAATGTGTATTACAGTTAAGTTAACTACACAATGTTACTAATTAGTAATTACTATTAATTATTTTATTTACTATTTAGAATATATTTAATATATTATGATCAATTACAATAAGGAAAAATAATTTTTAATAATATAATAATATATTACAGCGGCGACACACACCCCCATCCATTTTATATTAAATCTATATGTTTTAAATGTTTATAAACTAACTCAAATATATATGATCAGTTTTTTTTAACATTGTTTTGTATTTTTTTTTTTTATGTTCCTATTTATTCTATATTTTTTTGTAAAAAGCTAAAAGTAATTTATTATATAAAATAAACAGTTATTAAAAGTATTATAGCAGTTAAGATAACATAATAGTGTTTTCAGACTTACCTTAACAACTATACGTTTTAAACTTTTATAATTATATAGATACAATTAACTAGTTCAAAAAACTAAATTCACTAAAAAAAAAAATCAACACAGACTACAATTAATAATAATTAAAAACAAAATGCCTGAACGTTTTGTTGATGAAAATTATATAAATTATATATTATATAATAATATAAATACTGTTTATGACACGATGTCGCATTGTTGATTATATCATTGTCATAGGCGTAGCGTGAACAAATGCCGTGGGGGGGGGGGCTATAATCCCAACGTGATATACGAAGTCATAAATAAATTTATAAGAAACACTTGTACACGATCTTCCTTCAGCATCTCTCTCGCATAGCCCAATCCTTTCCCTCTACCATGGCTATCTATTCAAGAAATGTATAACTTTACCCAATGGATAATGCAAACTCGGGAAGGATATAATAAAAACGAGTAACAGATTAAATATAAAAATATATAGGTACCTAATACTTATAGCAATAACACAATATTATATTGTTAAATATACAACATGTTTATAATATTGCAATTTGGCTCAAGGAGAAGACAATAAATTCCCTATTATTAAATTCTAGAATTTTTAATTTTAAAATAAGAAATAGGGTACAAGCAAACACACAAGTATACCCACCACAACCTTACTATTTAGACAAATAATAAATAGCTCAAGCATTAGTATACACCTTAGTTCCGTGTTAGTAGTATATTAGTGATATTAGTGATAACTGATACACTAAGGTTGGGCATTAATGAGTTAAAAGTTATAACTAAGTTAAAAATTAACTTTATATTAAACTTCAGGTACTTTTTATTCAAATTAACTTTTAATTTTATAAGTTACTTATTAAACTTAATGTGTTAATTTCACGTTAACAATATGCAAAATGTTCTAAATTTTGTTAAATTTTGTCCCAAGAACAATGTAAATTTTCTTATTAAGTGTATCTTATAAGTATAGGCAATCATACTAGTGCATATATAATGTACAAACAATTATATATAAATAAATAAATATGTTCTTTTCTTAATTTTCTTATTATTATAGAATAACATATCATGGGATTTTACCGAGAAGGTGAGAAACGATATTTTTTTATCTTTTATATAGTTTATCATACAATTTTCCAAAAATATACACATTTTTATCCAGTATGAAATTTTTTATTTATTAATTAATTACAATAACAATTAATTAATTGTTTATTTAATAATTAATGTGTTATTTTTCAGAAATTATTGATTTTGTGAACTATTAAATTATTTTCATTGTCATAAAACTATCCAAACCCATTACAAATTGTATTGAATATTGAAATGAAATAAAATTTAAAAAAATACTGTACAAACATATAGAGTTTAACACCTATTGAACATTTTTTTTTGGAAGTGCTTGAGTAAATTCTGGGGTGTAGGTATAGCCCCCTTAGCCCCCCCATGATACGCCTATCATTGTATAGCTGGAGACATAGATGTACGTTGGCGGTTCACGAATACGGTGCGGTGGCGGTTATTTATATTCTATAAATAAATCAATAAAATTTGTAACACACATGGATAATAAAAGAAATCCATTCCTTGTGGAATTCCTATATTGTTCCTCAATTCCACACAGGTAATATGAATTATATCATTTTATGGTTTTTATTTTATTTTTTATGGAAATATATATTATCCTCCTCCCCCTTAGGCATATATTTTTAATTTTACTATATACTTCCATTAAAAAAAAATAAAAAGCAAGTGGGGATCTGTCCCCCAAATCCCTCCTCGCCCCGTAAATACGCCGCCGTTATATTATCTGTTATAAAGGCCATACAGTTAAGAACAATATTATTGCATATTTTTTTCTCGCTTATGAGCCAATGAAGGTTTTATTTAATTGCTTCACTATCTTATTATTTAGAACAGCAGCAATTAGACTGACTGTGCATTGTTCAATTATTATCAATATAATATTGGTACATTAATTATAATTTATATAATGTAATAATACTATGGTTGGATTTCTGGTAATTATTAAATTATTGATTATCGATAATAATTTGTTCAATTACGTAAGCACTGATAATCTTTTTGTTATTGAACATTTTTATGACTTATAATTATAAATAATTGATCAATTAAAAAAAAAATTATAATTATAAAATATACTGAAACTGATAACATTTAATAATTATAATATGTAAATTATTACATCTGTGTATTTCTTGTAATATTGCGAACTCCGTAAAATATTAAAAAAATAAAAAAAAATTAGATAATGTTTAGAATATACAATTATTATATTACAATAACATATTTAGATAACATAATATTACTAATTTCATATACAATTATGATAATGACTAATGTTCATATACACTGTTAATTTCATAAAATTTAAAGATAACGTTTAAATAGCAACGAGTAATTTTTCTAGCTCTCATATATATAGTATTCATCATATAGAAAAATATTATTTGGAAAATTAATTCTCAGAGGGACAAGTATTAAAAATGGGGTCTATTATGGATACAAATTATACATTTGTATTGAGTACATTCATGCTAAATGCCAATCTACATAATTATTTGAACCTAGTCCTGTTATTGTACTTCCTGGACTATATAGTTGAAATAAAATTATATAGGTATTAGTATTAAAGTGGATAATATACAAATCATTAATTTATTAGTTATTGAAAATATCGATATTTTTACATTATCATTTTGAGTTTATTTCAAACGTCCAAACGGCAAACGTTATATTTTGTATGGTAATCATTTTGAAAAATATTAACAGTACTTAGTACTACTATTAGTAGTACTTGAAGATTTGATTAGTATATCAACTAAGAAAAAATTCATAAATTGAATGAGACGGATTACTGTTATTGAATGAGCCTTATGCTATATCACACATTAGGTACTTTTATAGAATTAATATGGTTTATATTAATTGCTCTCTCTGACCGATGAATTCTACCGTGTGAACTAAAATAATGTTGTTTATAATATCCTAATACCGATGTCAAATTGTTTTCAATATTAAAATCTATTTTCTTATTACATTTAATGTGGCATCTAAAATCATGTTCATCCCACATATCAAATTCAATACCTGCTTTTTGTATTTCATTTTAGATTTTGAGAAGACCTAAAATCACATTTTTAATATCTTCAATTTTATAATAATCACTCATAATTTCTATATCTACATTTCGGAAACTTTTTCCATCCTCATCTAATGTATATATTCTCATTCTGTTATTCGTTTCATTTATATTCGGAAAAGTATTATACGTCTGTAAACGAAATACTTAATGCTATTTCAGACTTTTTTATTGATGGGAAATAATTTACAGATAACGATGTTTTGTTCTCTGCTAAAGTTAAGTTCATGATTCACGAATTGTAAAAATTCAAGGCATAAATGTTCACAAATAAATGTATTACAATTTTGAAATTTTGTATAATTATATGAAATATTATACCTTTTAAAATATTTCTGAACTTCAATCGGAGGTGCAACGTCATTCGGCTCTATTGGTAAATCACCACGTGAAAATACTCCGCGAAAATGATGAATTTTCAACTTTGTAGCGTAATTTATAATGTCTTGAGTTGTGAGAGCTTTATCGGGTAGCGTTTCAATTAATTTTTTTCACCATAAAACCTTTTTCATTCAAGTATAATCCTTTTCCAACGGGAGAATTTAGATATATACCATTACCTTTTTTTTCTTGAATTTTTTTTAGTATTATATACAGATGAAACACCTGAAGCTAAACTACCTAAAGCTAATAACCCAACAAGCATAACCATAAGTGATATAGCACCTCCTGACTGATTCGGACATAAAACTATTCTATTATTATTCTTTTATATTTTTATTTTAGGTATTTTTCTTTTTTTCTTATTTATACTACATTTTAAAACCCATAACCATTTTTTGTTTACCTTCATAGCATTCATTACCGCGTAGTCTGCTGCTTTTTCTTTTAATTTTTTCCCTGAAAATACTCTTTCCCAATCACGATTTTGCAATATTTTATCTGCTTTATGTCTAGATTTAAAGTCACTAGTTCCCGAATACGTAATATCATGATCTCGACATGCTGAATCTAATGGATTAATACTTTTTTCTCCACAAGCCAATTTTTTTTAAAATTTTGTACCCTAAATTGTATATGAGCTTCAAACGGTAGCTTATTTATAGCAGTGTTTAAGTATTTAAGTGTTTATCTTTACCAATATTATTAGTCTCCGACTTATAAGTCCGACGCTTGTTATATAACTGATTATGTACTGAAGTAATTACAGTACCTATTTATATACAATGCGTTTAATCGAGAAGAACGATAAATTAAACATAGTAAACGTAGATACATAGATAGTAAAGAAATGGTCATGGTTCCTTATTACCCGGTAGCATACGTGGGATAATAGTAAGACCATCTGGATCAGGAAAAATAAATGTAATGTTTAATCTCATTACACATATAAATGGATTAAAATTTGAAAATATTTATTTATTCACAATAACTTCTAATCAGGAAAAATATTTTCTGTTGAAAAAAAAAATTGATGATATTAAAGGTGCTAATTTATTTACATTTACTAATACCGAACAAGTAATTAAATAAAATTTAGTGTATCAAAATTCAATTTTTATATTCAATGACGTTATTTGTGATAATCAAACACCTATTCGTGATTTTTTTAGTATGAGCAGACATTCAAGAGCTAACTCAATATTTTATTTAGCTCAAAAATATTCAAATTATCGAAACAATTAGTTAGAGATAATACTAATTTTCTGTTAATATTTATACAGGATGATACAAATTTACAGCATATTTTCAGTGATCATTGTTCTGCAGATATGAATTTTTTAGAATTTCGTGAAATGCGTTTATTTTGTTAGAATCATAATGATTATGGATTTATTGTTATTGATAAGACTAGTGAAATTGTTGAGAGTCAACAATAAATTCCATTAGAAGCAAAGGTCTTAGATAAAATACAAAAGTTCTGTATATTATGCTGTAGGTAATATAATAATAATAATAATAATGATAATAATAATGTATTGTGTAATATAATGCGGATCTGTCCAACTGACAACGGTGGACACGTTACTAACTATATAAAACCTATATTATAATAACAGTAGTCTGCTATACCATATTCGGAATGTGTCAAGTAAGCATTTAATGTTTACTTTATACATGTATTACTATATTTAATCTACAGTATGACAATAATACTTATTTACTAAATATACAGGGTAGTATCTCTTAAATTACAATTTAATATTTCAACAGAAATATATAATGGAAGATATCGGTGTGGTTTTCATACATTTATAAAGTTGAGATAATAATCATATAAATACATACTTGAATCGATATCGTCATTCAGTTTTACGAAGTACCTATAGTCAACAATTTCACTAGTGAAAAAAAATAAAAATAATGAGGAAAAAGTATTATTATCAAATTAAATTCAATCTAAAAAAAATATTAAATGTAAAATTCTGGAAATGAAAAGAGGTGTTTCAGATTTTCACAACTATTTTCGTGAAACATTTAAACCAATAATCGAGCCAATTAATACAAATGAAGAAAAAAATAATTTATCGAGTATACAAAATAATGTTAATGATGATGATGCTATATTAAAACCTGGCTGTAAACATTTATTTAATGTACCTTATGAATCTAGGAGATATGATGATAAGGCATTTGAATTAAATTACGATAAATCTGATGATAAATTTAAAATATCAAATTTCCCTGTTATTTTTATTAACCATAATTTACATGTTACTGGAAAATACTTTTAACTATGTCTCTGGTTATTATTATGTGAAAAAAAACCGTTAAAAGCAACATCTGAAGATTTTGAAACCTATTATGATATTTTAAAAACTACAAAAGTTCATCTTAAATTAGACGAAAACCCTAAAAGTAATAAAAACTTTAAGTGAACTGATATTGTAAAACCTTTACACGAATGAATGAAAAAGAAATTAAATTCTCGATCTAATGATTTACCATTAAATTATAATTTCACTAAATATCAACCTTTTCATAACACTAATTTAAATCTAGTACCATTTAATCTATATTGTTCGACTAGGAAAACAAAAAAACACAATGAAAATATAAGATCTAAAAATAAGTTAGGTACTTATTTTTTCTTCACGAGCGGATTTTTTACTAGTAAATCCTGAAATTGATTCTGATTTAATTCAATTTACTTCTCCTCTGTCTAAAGTAAAACAGGTAAGAGCCTATATAAGAGTACTTTACCTCGAACACATTTTGTTTATTACGACGATCAGAACGAATGAATTACACGACTTCAGATTTTAACATCATTACAAAATACAGGGAACACTAGTGTTAATAATCAAATAATTGCTATTTTAGAAGAATTACGAGAAAGAAAACTTATAGTATAATGTCTACGTTAGAATATATAACAAATCAACACCGTCCAGCTAGAAAAATATTTCGTATGCGCCGTGTAATTACTTGGTTCAGGAATGATCTTCTACAGGCTGATTTAATAGATTTAGAATCACATTAAAAAAAAAAAATAATGATTTTAAATAAATTTTAGTATTTATAAATACATATACAAAGTACGAGTATATATAAACAGAACCTTCAAAAAATAAAAATGCAAAAGAAGCTACAAAACATATAGGGAGTATACTAAAAAAAGTACAACCTAAATTATTATAAACAGATAATGGTACTGAATTTTATAATAAAGATTTATAAGATTTAATGGAAAAGTTTAATATTAAGTATTATTCAATTTATTCATCTATAAAAGCTGAAATGGCTGAACGTATTATTAGAACTATAAAAACCAAAATTTATTATAATTTCACTGCAGAAAGTTCAAGTAATTGGGTTAAATCATTAAAAAAATTAATTTTAGATTATAATAATACTATACTTCAGATCTGAATAGAATACAATTAAAATTAGAAACTATAAAATTAAGAAAAAACAAATTTAAAATAAATGATAAAGTTAGAATTTCAAATTATAAATATAATATATTTTCTAAAGGATTTACATTAAATTGGACTACAGACATTTTTACAACTTTTAAAATTTTACCTACTAATCCAGTAGATTATCAACTAAAAGATGAGTTAGTTAATATAATATAAGGATTAAAAAACAAATTATTTAAATGTCTTTCTTATTGAACGTATTTTAAAAAAGGATAAAAAAAAAATGTTAGTGAAATGGCTGGGTTCACCTCTCAACACTTAGATCACAGTGAAAGATATTATAAAATAATATTATTACAATTTTTTTATTTATACAAATATACATACATACTTTAACTTTATAAAAACAATATATTTACATTATTATAAACTCAAAATAAAAAATAAAACATAGAAAAAAAATTCTTGTTTTTAAAATAAAAATTAATTAAATTTATAATGCCCGAAAGGAAGTGTGTTTATATCATTTTTCAATATCATTATTTTATTAAAATATAGATCATTTTTTTTTTTTTGTGGAATTTGTTTAATACAATTTTTCAGGACCCTTTGCTTTCTTATATTCTTCTCTATCTACAACGTATGCATATAATTTCGGTCGTAATAAAATTAATTCAGTCATTATCTTGCTTTTTAATTCAATTAAAAAACCTCGACTCATTCTTATGTTTATTACTAAAGCAAGCGTAATTTATAGGGCAATTTGATGTATAGAATTTTTGTAAAAAGTCATTTTCCATGTCGTTAAAGAAATTGTCTGTTTTAATGCTATATATTAATAAATCTATATACAATAATAATATGTTCTCACCATAATTTTTTTTCTTTATATTATAATGAAAATCGTACATAATAATTTTAGAAATATCTAATATATCTACATAAATAGGTTTATCGAATTTAACCGTTTGTTTATGGATATAAATTTCTATTAAATTTTCCATCACAAGTATATTATAAATAAGTAAATTAAAAATTTAATATTATTTTAAGAGTTATTGTGATATGAATTATATAAAATGTAAAACATTGAACTATGAAAAAATATATTGACAATTGAAAAAAAATCATACCATATAATTGAATTAACAATTATTATAGTACAGATGTAAAAAATATTATAAATATTGGTACCTATTGTAAAATTGAATTTAGTGAAAATGTAAAAGGAACATAACATAATGTAACAGATATTTTTATTATATGGTTTGAAATATATAATGTAATATGAAAAATATTAAACATTTTAAAAAATACGTAACATAGAAACATAAGGAAAAATATAACACTTGAGAAAGTCTGGATTTCACGATTTCCCCGTGTGAAAATTACAGGGGAATTGAAATATACGAGACAGTTTAGTTTTTATGATTCTAGCTGTAAAATTTACGGCGAAATTACCGTTCTTTTTATATACATTTTGCCTCTTGGAGCTATTGGAAGTACCATGGAAAGTTTTTGTGCAAATGGTGAAATAAATGAATCACAGCAAAAACCGATGTAGAAAAGCTTTCTCGAACTTGCTGACTTTGGCTTCACGTGGCTCAGAAGGAACAAATCATTGCTACGGTGATGTTAGGAAAAACCCACTCTTAGAGTGTCTGAGATTTTCTGATTTCTATCTCCCCAATAATTATGAAAAACCAATATTGTAAAGCGGTAGATTGTCAAATCAATAATCTCCTCGATAATTATATATAGCATCGAATAGTAAGGACGGTCGGTTAGATGGACACAGCGGGAATATAATTTATCTATACATATGTAAAGAAAGCTACACAATTGGCATACATGTATTTAACGTACCTATAAACAGAAATTCAACATATATTTTCACATTATTCTTCTACATTAAATCTTATATTTATTATCTATAAACAACGGTAATGCCCTGTAATACTAACAATGGGCCGACACCCTAAAATATATTATAGGCTTCACATCGTTACACTTTGCTCGCTTGTACACTCGATAAAATTCTTGGCTCATTCCACGAACCCTTCTGTACGGGCTATAATGTTATGGGCATTTCAAAATTGGTAAAATATGTAATAACACTTCTCGGTGACGTCGTTCTTAGGACGTAATTTTGTCATGTAAAATCAAAGTTTGGTACAGCACAGTATACAATTATTGCAAAAACATAGTTTTGACACGGAAATAATGATCATGAATTTTACTGCGCTTCTCCAAAGAGATTTTTTTTTAAATAAGTTTAAATTATTAAATATTTTATAAAAATAAAAATATAAAAAAATGATTTTTTGAAATGTATTATTGTTGGGCCATACTTAGTTACTAAAAATCTCTTTGAGGAATCACAGTTTATGTTTCTCTCTCTCAAAACAATTAAACATCTTTTGTTTTAGCGAATTATTGAGAAAACTGGAGATGCAGAGCGGAAGATAGTTGTTAAATAAAATATTTGAAAAAATATCGAGGTTACCCAATAATAAAAATATAAATAAAATAGAACCACTTATAAAATACATTTAAAATATTTTTAAGTCGTCAAACTTCCATTTATTTTAAAATTGCTTTAACCTTTACAAACCAAGCGTTCAATCTACTCTTAAGGCGGTCAAAAGTGACGTATTATTTCATTAACATAGAATTAAAAGCCTGAAAAATTAAGGGTACTTAACATTTTGTGATTTTAAATAATATGAAAACATATTAAGATTCTGTACTAGAAAAGGTAAGGTCTACTAAGGTTCTTTACTAGAGAATGTTGTAAATATAATTTCAATATTTTTGTTAAATATTATAAAATAAGGGGATTTAATTCTTGGAAATTTACTAATTTGTAAACCTTAAAAAAGTTAAAATAAAAGTAAAACACATAGATAATATGAAATTATTATTCCCAGAATTGTTTAGTAAAGAATATACTGAATCTTAGTATATTGTATGGTTTCAGAATTAAAATTTCAAAATTTTAAGTACCATTAAATTCGTCAGGTTTTAGGCAACTAAACCTTTGCATGAAGAAATTAAATATTTTCCTTACCTAATTTATTCATGATGAATTATGCATAAGCGTGTGGATATGTGGAAAATTAGTGGCAGATCATGTATTACACTCACTAACAATAGTTTACTTATAAAAAAATGACAATATAGACCTGTACTACAAAACTTGTCTATGTATAACCCTTAAAACTGACATGTTTATAAGGGCCTTAAAAATATATGATGACTTAAAAAGTAATTGGCGAAGTTCTCATTTGGTATTTAAACGTTGACATCAAATCTCTATCTAAAATTACGTTTAAATCTATTAATATTTTAAATAATTTTAGTTTATTTGTCTTTAGTTCAGTATGCGGTCTACCGTCTCCAGTGTTTTATTATGGTAAAATTATGAAAATATCGAAGATTAAACACAAGTATTTTTTGTATTTATGATTTTACCATAAAACTTAATATGTTTATTAGAGAATTTTGTTGTATTTTTCCTTATGAAGATTCAATGGTACATCATTTAAATAATAGTGATTTGCTATCATTTATTAATATTAAGTAACTAATGAGAAAAAGTTTGTGAATTATTACGATGATTTACAATAAAACGATGTAAAAATATATGGGCAATAAGAAAAAGTAATTATTTTTCATATTTATAGTCTAAAGATATAAATAGTATAAATAATTATAGTGAGTAAACTTTGTACAATTATGGAAATTGTATAACTTTTGGTAAATAGTCATCTTTGAATATTTTTCCATTTGCTCAACAATCTGCTCTCGACATTCGACTCTATGTATAGGATCTAATCAATAATGTTCTTCAACGTCGGGAATGGAAAGGGGCAATTGGAAATATCTGAGAATGAGGTCGAAAACGACGTGAAAGTTCTTTCAAAAGTAATTATGAATTTAAAAAAAAAAATCATTATCATAAAGTATAATACAATTTAAGTTAATTTTGAGTTTATAGTTATAATAATTATAATTTTATTTATATATGAATCACCACTTACCTGTAGTTTATATAAAAAGAAACAGATACATAGCTTTTATAAAATTGATTATATACTACTTGTATATAAAAATCATAGGTCCATAGATATAATATGTTATGACTCAATTTATTAAAATAAAATTAAGAGCATAAATATAATACAAAGAATCAAAATTATATTTTTAATATAATATTATAACTTAATATTTAATTTGAAATAAGTTATTCGGGTATATGTACCCAAAGATATACCTTTTTACGGATAACTTGAGACAGTGATAAAAAAAAATATATGTAAAATCAATAATTCTATATACTTACAAGTTTAAATTTAAAAAAAAAACTCAAAACTTAAAAGTTGTCATTAAATAGAAAAATGATATCTAACTCATCATCATGCAATAATATTATTATCTGATGTCTAAAAAATTAAAGTTTAAAATAGTCTTAAGTTATCTACTTTTATGGACGTAAGTTTATATTAATCATAATATTAGAATTTTCTCTTCTGCAGTGATTGTATATTTTGACTATAATAAGTTAATTGTTTTTCATTACTAATTATTAATTTTCTAATGTGTTATGAAATAGACGTATAGATGTTGTAAATATATAATAGCAACATGACTAATTACTTTAGTATATAAATTTGATATATTGATATTTTCATATCTATATACAATACCTTGATAATAAAAATGGTAAGTCGACAGTGCAGGTGATAGCTCACTGACCCACGAATCATCATACCTTATTGCGAGTGTATTTTTGTTACTTTTCTTATATTTATCGATTAATAAATTATAAACTACGCATTAATAGAAACTATAGAATTATAGAATAGAACTGTTTTTATTATGTTAAGCCCATTGGAGTCCCACGTTAATATTTTTGTAATTTATATATGCGTACTTGTATAATGTACGTATATAATATAGCATATTTAAATCCATTATGCTTATTTAAATTTCGAATTGTAGCGAAGTAAATAAATTAAATACATTTGAACTGCCTGAAAATCGTTGTAGTTCTTTAAAAACATAAACGTCGTTCATGTTCATGTTCTATTTGAAAAATAGAGTGACGATCGCGTGTCGTTTCATCAGTGGCGGCTATCCTGGAAAAAATAGGTATTCCTGAAAATATTTCCAGAAAACTCACCTATCAAAAAGAGAAAAAAGAAAACAAAATTCCATTTTTACGGCTCTGCATATGAAGTTACGTTATAATATGCACTATATAAAATACAAACCATTTTTGGAGGCTTTTAGCTCTTTTTAGCCCTCTCTTAATTGCGCCTATGTAGAACATGACAAAGCAACAATAAAATTGGAATATTATATTGTCGGGAGTCCGATGAACTTTGAACGGGAGTGAACATCGATTGAATTCGACTAGGCAATAGGTTTTATTAAATAAAATACTGGTTAGTGGTTAAACTAGTATTTTAAACAAAATATATACGGATAGCGATTATCTGTGCGTTGTATATATTATGAAGTGTTTCAGTTATTTACTTTATTACGTTATACATACCGACAACATGACCAAATAAGTATAGTTTCTTAAATATTTTCTAGGTTTTTTTTCTTCCAAGTTATATGTTTCAAATTCTAACCAATATATTTCACTGATAAATCGAGTAATAATAATTTATTCATAATCATTGACGTCGAATACCTGGAATTCTCCATCCTCTCATCCAATTTTGTAGGTGTTGCTGAAGCAACATTTAAAGTATGAGATAGTCGCCACTGTCGTTCGTATGAACGTCGTTCTTTCCAAATACTGACCATATCTAAGCGAGGAACACGAGGGAGCCATTTCCGAAAACGTTCCCTGAAATGAACGTTGCCGAGAACAGAACAAATATTATAGAAAGAGGAAGAATCTCATAATGTATAATATATTTAATCATTTTAATCATTCAAATTTCAATCATAAATTATTGAAATTATTGAAATAATCTTAGTTATAAACTTCATAAATCAAAACGTTCCCAGACTTTCCCGTTCTCGGGAATGTTCTCGCAATCGTTCCTTGAAATTACGTGCCTGGTATACTTGCTGCTATAAATAATAAAATATAATTACGAATAATATATTTATTTTAATGACATAATAATAAAATAGTTTTGACCGATTTGTAACAAGTACCTACTCTAGGTATCTCTATTATTCAAATAAGATTAAAAATCATGATAAGTAATATAGGCAAATGGGTCAATAGCCGAATCGTTAATATACCGCACGAGTCTTATACTCGTAAGTGCAATATTTATAAGTGCAAATATTGGAAAATAAATTTATGGAGTTCAAGATGGTAAAAATAAGATAACCTAATTTGATGTCCAAGGGTATATAACAATAATAATATTATTGTTTTATTACACATTACGTAATAAAAGAAAAACCAACACATATTTCATAACATGGCATTTTTTATTTAATATTTTTACATTTATAATTTCAAATTAAATAAACAGACATAGTTCTTTAAAATCTGTGGTGTATAATAAAAATTATTTTGAATTAGGTATAGGTATATTATTTTTTTCGTATATTTTATACGAAAAAATAGTTTCTTGTATACGATGATAAAAATGTCGCATTTATTTAAAAACCGTTTCTTTATCATTTAAATGTCTATTTTTATATTAATTTACATATTAAATAAATTCGATTTAAGTATTTGAATGATTGATTTTTTGTTTGCATATTTTTAATTTTTTTTTTATTAAATTATTTACCAAAAAATGCATTAAATTGTACATATTCAATTGGAAAAAAAGTGATTAATAAATATCCAATATCATTGTCGTAATACATACCTACTTCATAATTTATACAGAAAACTTGAAATTATTTACCCGTGTTGATTACTTTGAAAAACACGAATATGTAGTTTATTTAAAGTGGTTTAAAATATTTCGTTTATAACTATTATACGAAAACACCAAAATATACCTATTGGATTATATTTAATGATTATCAAATTAAATGGAAATAAATATCTCATACGTTAATTTATTATATCACTATAGTCATTCATGTAGACATTTTTTATTTGTTTAAAGAGTAATAGGTGTGATGAATATTTCACGGAATATTTCACGTGTTAATGACGTACCTACCTAATATATTTTGTAATATTTTATCTACGAGCATCTGAGAATATCACTATCGCGGAGTCGTTATATTCATTATTAATTATAATTAATACGTTTTGTGCAGTAATTTTGTTTGTAAAGCCATTATTACTTTTAGTGCACTATATAATAATGCATTTTATTAAAATGATAATGTGCGAAATATAAAATATAATACAAATACACAATACTTGTATACACATATTTTGTAATAATAATATTTATACGATTGCCAATACGGTAATATATTAAATCCTATAACCTATGATTATCCTTTGGATAGGTAGTTATTAAATAACCGATTATTGTTATAGATAAAATAATTTTTTTAGACTCTGAACAAATATATACATATCCATATTTCATATCTATATGGTTTTATAATTATCAGGTATATGGTATTATTTTATTGTTCGAACAATAAAACGGTAAATATATTCATGTTCAAGCTGATTAAAAATTGAATTCAGATTGTACTGTAGTAGAATGTTTTGATTTTCATAGTATTTTGTAAATTAACGTAAAAAAAAAAAAAAAAAAAAAAAAAACGGGGAAAAGAATCAAAATTAGAAATGTTTGTTTGAATACACATTTAAATGGCATCTATATAAGTCGTGACTTATAATCATACATATATACAGTGATAATCCAAGTGTGCGTGACCGTTGACGTGTAGATCGTAGATGGATTTTAGTATTTTACTGATTCGAATACCAATATTTATTGTTATTTTATAATTTGATTTTCCGTAGGTACCTGCGTTTGGATATTATGGGCTTGGTTGTACTATTCGAAGTTATTATAGGTTGCCTGGGGTTAAATCATCACGTGGAGGTTTATTATTATTATTTTTTTTGAACCGTGTACTCATGTCAGATTTATTAGTTTGTTCGGTGTGCAGCTGCTCTGACCTAACCACCTGCTCTTAAATTTGGATATTCGAGAACGTAAAGGGCGTTATTTCATGTTTATTACCAGAAAAGAAAATCATACGACACAACGTTCCCTAAAACGTAAAAATTTTTTTTTTTTTTTTTTTTTTTATAATATTGTTGAACTATATATAATACGGTTCCTAGTAAAACTGGTAATAATAAGAATTAAGTACTAAAATATAAAATAATAAAATATTATTAGTATTTTTAGTTTTAGGTTTTTATTTTAGAGAATAAAAACCTTGTATCCCCGCTGTGTTTGCAGTCTATCCGTTCGTCCCCCATAAAAAGTCGTCATAACAAACGATTTTTGAGTTTTAAACAAATAATATATACGAGTTCTAATTTTTGATTTCTGTTGGTCAAAAAATATACAAATAATAACCACCCAAGACACTTTCTCGAGGTTTAATATTTGATTTTTTCATTTTCATTTTTTCCTCGAATCTTATTTCATACGCTTTTCATTGTTGAAATTAAATTTTTTTTAATTATAAAGATTAAAAATCTGGAACTCTAACACGCTAGATCAGTATTGTTTCTCCGACTATTGCTACTCTAATATTGTTATGAATAACTATTGTTTATCAAAATCAGTATCTACTCATAAAAAGTATATTGTACCCATATAGGTACTAAGTACCTGGTACTTACATACATAACAATATTGTGTATTTACAGTTTAAATAATTTATGTAAAACGAATGTCAGAAGTTTACATATTTTATAGTTTTACATAGTTTATACATTATCTAAATATCAGTAATTATTATTTTTATATGCATATATAGGGACGGTTTAGTATTATGGTCCAGTGTCCATGTTTCTGTGAGTAATCTACTTGAATGCACCTATTTGTTTCGTTACATATACGTAATGTATTATGTATAATACCTATTATAGCAATAAAAGCGTTAATATTAACCTAAATTAATATAATAAACTAAAATTATATACAAGTAAAAATAAGATTCTAAGAATTAATCAATACGATGAATTTCGTATTTTTTAAACGAATTTATTATATTATATATATTTTAAAAACTAGGTAGGTATTGAGTAAACAGAAAAATTAACAAACACGTGAACTTATATCAACATTTAAAATGAATAAAACAAAATAATATTGTACTATGGTCGGGAGAAGTGGCCGCTGATGCGAACGCCCCTGGCGGTTTATTTTCAGTAGAGTAACGTAAAATAGTTTTTAGTGATACATTCCAAAATCGTGATAATATTCTACAATCCCTCTAAAATAAAATTACAATAGCCAAAAAGTTCCATTTGTACCCAGAGCGAGCCTAAAAAGGAAATAATAAAGACGTATACAAAAGCGTAGCCGGCCACAAATTATATACAGACCGTGCACTCACACCCTAAGTGTGTTTTAGTTTGAGAACCCTTCCTTATCAGAAAAAAAATAGTTGCCAACACATTTGTCAGCGGCCAGTTTTCGTTCTCCCACCATGAAGACTAGAGATAAGGAGACCAAACTCAGTATACGATAATGGCCCGATAAAAAACGTACGGTTTTTCTGCCACCATTAGCAGGCCGTTCGCTAAGCGGGCTATTTAATAAGGATTGCATACGTTTCTTATAATGTTTTTGAAATAAAATGCAATATTTTTAATTGTGACCATGTATATTTATTATGTACACATGTTATGCGTTGTTAAAATCTTTCTAATATGTTAATTATTTATGAAAGTACTATTTACAAACCTATTCAAAATAGTTTTAAAATAAGTTTGTTTTGATAACTTTAAACCTTCAATTTTTCGTTTTTTTTTTTATCATTTTAAAATAAATTATTGATTTTAATAATTTTAAACTTTAATTTTTATAAAATTATGACAAACAAGTATAAAATGGTATTGGAATCAAGACACTATAGTGACTATTCACATTAGTACACGAAGAAAAATTTAATTAAAATAAGTTTAATTTATTTAATTTTAACTCTGGCCATTGATTAATTAATTAATCAATGCTCTAGCATATTGTCTAGTATATAGTAAAATGTATATGTAT
>JAIPRL010003163.1:0-49858 GCA_025469235.1 Pemphigus obesinymphae | reverse complement strand
TTATATTATACATTTTGTCAACATTTCTCTTATTCATTCCATGCTCACCTTTAATTTCATAAATCAAAAATCCTATAACCTCCTTCACCAGTATAGTGTTATCCGGGTTATAGGTTGGCGACCCGTACATATAAAGAGGGGCCAGTAATGGAGACATTACAAATTATAAAAATAAATACATTTTTATAAAAAAAAATAGAACTATTAAATTAAAAAAGTACTAGTATATCTTATAGATACAAGCAATATTGACTCAGAAAATGAATGGCTTTCATTAAAAGAATCACTCAGTATTCCCATGAATACATAATTATTGCTTTACCTATCTGTATTCTGTAATATTGTTTTTAATATAATTTATATATAAATTGATCAAAAATCCTTTGGTATTAAGTATTAAGAAAGGCAAATATATAAAGTAGATAAGCAAAAAAATAAAAAATAATTCTTTATTAAGATTCAAGATTCAAGATAAGAGATAAAATAAAATTTTCCTTACCTATGAGATCATCCTTATAATATATATAAAAAAAACCTTTGTAATTACTAATATTAAATACTCATACATAAAATAAACTATAAAATCTTTCATAAACTGGATTTTGTCTCACTGATTTTGGGCATTGCTATTTTTCGAGATCTATTGTCTTCTGTTGACGTATTATGTTTAAGTAGCCAACTTTTAACGTAATCAGTCGGTTTCCATATTGGAATTGGTGGCCCGTTAATATTAATAAACAATATAGACTAGAAATATTATTAATAATCAACAATAGTTCCATTATTTCATATGTTGTACAGATTTATAAAGACATAGGTAATTAATCATTTCTGAACTTCAATGTTTTTTTTTTTTTAAATATCTTATATCAAAAATAATTAATATTATAATACCTACATGCTTTATATTAGGAACTCAGTGAGTTATTATGACGCCGTGGGGAGAAAAAATATAAAAAGCATAAAAATATAAATATATGTGTGTATCTATACTGTTGATTTGTACGTATAAATTAAAAATTCCGTATGTATACGGTGTAGACATACCTAATAAACACGGTCTATACAAGCATTTAAAATTTTGAAAAATGGATATAGGTACATAATTATTATATAGTAATTTTGTATGAATACGATCGTATACCCGTATATCAAATGAAAAAAAATTCGTCTATACGCATTGACGAAAATATTGAGAAGTAGGTGTACGCCGTAACCCCCGTATACCCACCACTAAATCACTGCTTGCGTGAAAGTCACGACGTTCGAAATCGAACAAGAAGAGTTTAATGGTGATAGTTAAATAACGTCTCTTTTCTAATACAATATAAAACTAAACTTTTCTATGAACTTTGAACATAAATTAATGATTATTCACGATAATACAAATTAAAATGATAAATATATAGAATATATAATAAATAAAAAGTGCAATTGAAATTCGGAAAATATACTAGGTGGGACCCAATGCTAAAATCAATACGTAGATCAATATAAATTGTGTAATACAAATAATTGCTTCTTGGGGATTATATTTATGGTTAATTAAATCCCCCTTACTATTTTATGGCTCTATTTGCGGATGAATAGTCACAAATAATAATAGTCTAGGGGTCGATTTTCATATACAACGATAAACATCCCGTACCCCTTATATCCCGTAAGGATGACAAATGACAATGAGTCAGTGATCCTCATATCTCTATTTATTTTGCGAATAATTCAAGCATTATACTTCACTATAAACATGATCGTTCTCAAATCTAAAAAACGTATTGATATTTTTGAATAAATTCAGTATTTCTTATATTATCATTGATGATTGACAGCCATCGACCATGTGACAGTCATGAATATCGGGCGAATCGCCAACGTCGTCAGTACTGTTAAGTTTACGTTTAAGCTGACAACGTAGTGTACCTATTAAATAATAACACGACTGTATGTCGGAATCGACTATAGATAAGTATATTCACATTTTTCGAAGATGTGTTTATCCTCCTCCCCATAAAACAAAGGTCATTTTAAAAAAATCACGTTTTCGTATTATGTCTGACGTGTCACGATGTCAACATAATATACAAGATTTACATACATTTATTTTTACAAGATAATTACATATCGTTAATAAATCGTTGTCGACGCAGAATCTTATAATATTCAAATTTTATCGACAAGATCATGTGTATACATGTATTGAGATTGAGATTTTAGGATTAAACAATTGAATTATATTTTATTAAAAATATAATATAATAATAATAATAAATTAATTTACTTTACTTAATGCTTTCTTATATACTCCATAACAATATAATAAAAATCTATAAAGATCCTCAGACTTAGGGCTGGTTTTACAAAGCATATTTATTTATCAGATAGTGAATTCGGAGTATAGGGTTGTAATTTGGGTTCTACAATAACCAGCTATGTATTATTAAAAAAATTCCCGTGTATACTCCATTTTAAAAACAATTTAGGACCCCAAAAAAATAAATATTTTATCGCTTTGTTCGAAAATCATTCATTCTACGTTTCAAGCTTACAACTTTACACTTTCAGACTTCCTTTTATTAAATTTTTACATTTTAAGCGAAACGATGAAACTATTAATTTTACAATTATATATTTTTTTTTTCTGTGAGCAACTATTTAAATAAAAGGAGTAGAGTAAGCATTTTGGGGTAAAAACGTTATTTGATAGAAAATTCATTCTAGTTGGTACTTTAAAGAGATAATTTTTAAAGTTTTCCTGTGTTTTCTTAAGCATAATGAAAATTTAACAAAAATCAGTAAACATTTTTATAAATATCCAAATTTTTCAAAACAATTTTACAATTTTACAGAACCATTTCAGTAATTTTTATATAATTTTAAAGTATGATTTTTTATGTAAGTAAATTTTATACACTTTTTGAATAAGAGTCGTGTTGGATTTTTTGGGTAAAAATTTTTTTGATGGGAAATTAATTTTAATTTATATTTTAAAAAGGTTAATTTTTAATCATCAAACAATTATCTTTTCGTGTATTTTATAATAATCTTAAACAGTTATATTATTTATATTTGTCGTAAAGGTATACGGTAGATACGGCTAATACCCGCGTATCATCAATTTCTCATAAGCTATACGCCATGGATAAAAATACGACAATAACAACTAATTACAGGTACCGCGTTATACCAAGGTTAATTTTATATTTAATTATAAATACTTAATATTAAGTATTACACCCTGGATAAAACTCTACTTCTATTACGTATTCTTTTATTTTCCTATAATCAGTAGGTGATCGTGTTTTGAATATAAATAATTTTTAATTGTATTAAAGTTTGCTTTCTTTTACTGTTGTAATTTATTAATCCATAAAATGAATAAATAAAAGAGAAATCGTGTTGAATTTTTTTCGAATAACGAGGTTGAAACTTTAGTTACTTATTCTTTTTAGACTAACTTTGAGTCATCAGACTCAAATACATTAACTAATTGGTTCATTAAGATTTTTATTTAAATTCACCCTGTAGACAAGGTAAGTAAAAACACATCTAAATCTAAAACTCTAAACGACTAGGTACAGTTAATCAGGCAAATATCTTGATCATAGTTTTAGAGGGGGGGACAACAATTTTTTTAATAATCTGAAGCCTATTTATATTACTATAAATCACATATTAAATAAAATAAGCAATATAATTTTAGTTTTTCATTATTAAGTCTATTTTTCTTTTTTTCATTTTAGCAAAATGTTGTACTATTTTTTTTTTTTTTTTTTTTTTTTTACTAGAATGGCTATTTCTTTGATACACCAAATAACTTTTTTCTCAACTAATAAATTTAATAGATTTTTCCTACTTGAAGGCTCTTTTTGTAGCAAATTCGTTAGCATATTATTCCTGCTAGAAACTTTCATTTATTCATAATAATAAACGCAAATTAGTAATTACTACAATAGTACAATGGAGGGCTTGCCAAAACTAAAATGGACAACAGCAAAATTGGATTTTTCAGTTAACACAATATTATCACACCGATAAAATTCACCGCTAGATAATGATGAATACACTGCGGAGGACCAATTTATATTAATTTTATTACATAAAATACATCATATTTTTATTAAGATATCGCAGTATCACTAAAATTTGTTTAGTCAGTTTACCAAATTATAATAATATTAATAACGGTTCTTAAAATGCCAAGTGGTGAGATGTTATTATATAATTATATAACATAATTAATTAATTATCTAATTTGGTATAATATCACATGGGCTTTGGGGAGGGGCGATCCCTCTTGTCGCCTCCCCTCTCAAATACGTGTCTGCAGTCAATATTAAATTAGAATACATAATATTAAAATAACTCATGGAAAGAAAAACATATTTCAGAATAAAACTGAACTATTCGGAGAATTGTTATCCAGAAAATTAATTGTATTTTAATACCCATTATATTTTAAACTTCGAATAAAATGTGATAAAATTTTGATCTTGGAATAACTATTCCCTAGATAATACATGATATTGTAAAACCGGTTGGTACCGACTCGACACTCCGTATGTACGGCGATGGCAATGCGATATCGATAATAACGCGTAATCATATCAACGTCGTCCATTATCGATATTTATATTTTAATTTTGTCACTTTGGTTTTTTGTCACCCTAAAGTGACGCATGATTTGCTTGTATCCTAGCAACGAACTTGTGACCATAACTGGTTTAACCTCATTGAATATCCAACGATGATTTCTGATTCAAGATTATGATAAACCATTTTGATTCAAATCGATTCAAAACGTTTATACAAATGATACCTTAATTATACACCATAATATTATAATTCATAATACAGGGATATAAAATCCAAAAAATTAGCACATTATTGAAAATAAAATTATTCAAAACGTACTTTACACCTTACAGGGACATAATTAAATATGGTCACGCCTGAAATGATTCGACCCTTCGTCTAATCACACTCATTTGAAATCCAACAAAATACATGTTTAAAATTTTAATGAGGTATGAAATCCTAGATTTTTGATCTAAATTCCTGAGGGCATTTTCTTCAAAAATATTTTATTTCTCCCTCTGGACAGACTAATAATATATTATTATTTCTGGTTGCAGTAGGTAATTAGGATTTCTTCAACAAAGTTCGTAGCTTAATAAAAACGTTTTTCTTCCTAAAATATATACATAATAGGTACATAAAATTACAATGTTTCTTATTTTTCCGGTACAAATCTTTATTTTGGATTTAATTTTTAAAAACAAAATTAATATTGTCATATTTTTTATAGTATCTACCTATATTATGTGTTTTGTATAACGTCCAGCTCCATGAATTCTAAGTACCGTTAATATTGTTTTTTAATTATTTATTTATTATATTCTTTTTCTCCAGATTCTCTGTCAATTATTTGAGGTCGAGCCATCTTAACCTTGCACTTCCACTTAACTCAATCTCCCGCATCTTTTTCACTTATGGATATCCACTCGCTTTATATCATTCTTTATTACCTTTTTTTGGTTTTCCTCTTTTCTATTTTCCCTTTAAACATACATTCCCTTTACTAATCTTACTGCCTCTGTTTTCTCTCCTTAAAACATGCCCGAGTCATCTCTATTTATTCTTTTGCATTTTATCTACTATTGAAGCAATTTCTATACTATCACTAGTCACTCTACTCATTCACGTTACCATTTTTTATCTCTGAAATATTCCTCTTCTGTTCTACCTTCTTATCTGCTGTTTATCTTTCTGATTTGTATATCATTGCAGGCTTCACCAATAACTTATAAAATATACCTTTTAACTTGTTTGGGATTTTTTTGTAACAAAAATACTTGATGTTTCTTTCAACGTTATGCATCCAAACTTAATTCTATTTTTCATATCATAGAAACCATTGTTCTTACAATACCTTTTATACCTTTGTTACTAGCCAGAAAATAATTAATTTTAAACGAAAAAACAATTTTATATTGTACTTATATTAAACGTATTTCGAATATTTACTTATTAATGAATAATAAATAATAACGAATAGCCGTGATTTTTAATTAAATACTTATTGTGTAATATTACTTATTAAAAAAAAAAATAATATACTATTTTCTAAATTTTTATACATATAAGTATAACACATAAAACAATCAATTATATTATAATCTTACACAAAATTAAAAATAAAGGACAATCCATAGAGTTTGGTTTTATATTGGAGACTAGTTTCTAATTGGTGATAGAAAGCTGGAATAAAATGCACATAAAATGATTATCTATTTAACATATTTTATACTTTTTCTACCTTATTTAATTTATCCTTTGGGCGCCAATATGCATAAAACGTTTCGTTCAAAGTAATTTATAAAGAACATAACGACCACTGGGGATAGTGAAAATAAAAATTTATTCCCCTGTTTTTGTTTTTATTTTTTTTTATGAAAGGAAATATATATTTTTTTAATAAAATGAAAACTTGCCTCAGTATTATATTATTATTTTCACAACAAAGCTAAAATTCAATTTGATAAAAATCTATTAAATATACTTACTATTTGTATTTTAAAAATTACTGTCCACAATAATATATTTTATTTAATAATAGAAAATATAGCTGTTTTTATATTATTATTTTCTAGTAATATTACTGTTATTTATTATCTATTATATTATTATTTGATATTAATAAATAAGATCAAGCTAATAATGCCAATGACATTATGAAATAAAGATATATTTGTATAAATTATGAACGTATAAACAAAAGTGTTTTAACGAGATTCACCTAAGTATATACTATTTAGTATACCTTTTTTTTATTGTGTGAACCGACAATATTTGTTTTTTAGACTCAGTGGAATCGTGCAAATAGTACATTATTTTATAATACCTATGTCATACTGTCATAGGTACTGTTTTCGTAAACATATGTACCAAATATATATATATATATAATCAAATTGTTAAAATAATAGAATTAAAAATAATTAACAGTTACATATTTTGAAATATACACACATAATGTACTATCAGTTTATTCTAATTGATAAATAAATAAAGTTATTATTATTAAATCATCATTAAAATTAACATTAATAAATTAGATAAATTTTGATATTAAAAATTTTTTAACTTTACTCAAAATCAAAAACAATTTAATACATTACCATAATTTAGTATAACATAATATGTGTGTTATAATATATGCTAATAAATTACCTGTACAAATATATTTACAATATCATTTTCAATATTTTAATAAATATATTATAAGATCTGAAAATAAAGTTCAAAAACATTTTTGCCGTAATTACTTTGTCGTACATTGATTCAAACGAATATTATAGAACTTCAAATACAAGATTTATATTCCCTAAAAAAATCGATTCCTCAACTCAATGACGTTCAATCGATATACCATGTAAAGAGAGAAAGAGAGAGATTTTCCTAGTATTAAAGAAATAAGGACAATTTATCAGTAATTTACAATAATATAACAGTAAGAATTAAAATATTTTCTAAAAAGATTTGTTATAATAAAATTAATTTATTCTCGATCTCCGTGATTGATGATCATAATGAATTTATATAGAACCACAAATAATAAACAAAATGTTGATATTAGAATAATTTTAGTATGACCAAATCCTACATGAATTCATTAATGGACAAAATAGATACAGACAATGAAATCCTTTAGTTTACAAATCGTTAATGTATAAGTCATACATAATTTATATTATTTAAACATTAAATATACCTAAAATTAATGCACAAATCTATATGTTAATTTTACTTAAAATTAAGTTTGCACGATACAAATGATTATTTACAAACAATAATGGAGTAACTAGAAAATATTTTTTCAAATAATAAAAACAATCAAAAACTAATACTATATAGATTGAGAATTGTATCCAGAATAAATGATGATGGCATTACAAAGGTCGCATTTGACAACAAAGGTTACATTTGACAACATTAATGATAGATAGTACCTAACATTAAACTTAATGCAATTCAAGAGCTTCACTTCATAATTGAAAGTGTTAAAAGTATATGCAATAATGATGGTCACATTTAAAATAGGTATAATTTCATAAATGACATAAAAATGTAACAAATTAAAATGCCCATTAGTTTATAGCTGGTGAAATATCTCGTTTAATATTTTGAACAAACATTTAAATCTCGTCTTTAAAATGCAATTCGTGTTTAAATGTAAGCACTTGTATATTCGAATAGCACTCAAATGAACAATTAATGGGTAAAAAATTAATATGTTTTTAATATAGTCTCACTTTTCGGTTTATGGGTGTTTTGAAAGATCAATACCTATTTATATGAAATAATTGTAACTTTTCTAAAAGCTATAATAAAGTTTGATATTAGATAGATGCAATATGCATCATACACGTTGAATACTTTTTTGAAGAAGTAAGACTGTGAGAGAGCGATAGGCAGGGAAACCTCATTACATTCAAATTAGCCAAAGTAATAAAACACTTTGCAAACTTCGAAGGATATTGAGTATATTAATATTAAAATATTTAATGGGTTTCTATATTATATGTTTGAGCATAACGAAATAACTATTAAAAATTAATAGATTAAAGTATTTTGGTATAATTAGGAAATAAATTATTTGTCCATATCCAAAAAAAAAAAATGTAGTTATAACAATAATGAACTTTAACAAAACAGAATACAATATATAAAACACAATGTGTATTCAATACTAAGACGTCTTAGATATTAAACATTAAACACTGAAATATTAAAATGTATTAAGTTTTTAATTATTCAGAGACACAAGCTTGAGTTTCCTTATATAATTTCGGTCAACGGCGTACATTCGTCTAAAATGTTTCAAAACGTACACATGAAATATACTATTTAATTTTTTTTTTTTGATGATTTTATTGTTTATTATTTAAGATTCTGAGCGAGGAATGTATTGGTTTTACAATCATATGTTTTTTACGTACCTATGTATACACTTTTTAGGGCAGGAGGAGTAAATAATTATTTTTCCGTTATAGAAGTTTTTGATTGGAATTTGTTCTAATTGATTTTTTCTAGAGGTCATATTTAATTTTCTAAGTAGTTTTTAAAAACGAAAAATTACCTGTTACGAAAGAAACAATACGAAAAGTTGTTCTAAATTAGATAATAACAAATTAACTACTAGTCATGGGTTACCAACTATATAGGTGATATATTATAATATTTATAATTACTAAAAAAGTCAAAAATGTATTATAAATTGGAAAATTAAAATACCAGAAACTTGAAATTTATACTAAATATTTACTATAGCAATATGTATGTTAACGTCAAACTTTTAATAGTCATATAAGTTCTAATTGTAATTGTTATGTTAATATGTTATACATACCAAAGTTTCACTCAAAATGTTTATTTTATCGAAAGAAATGATTTATCATTGCTTTCAAATTCAACATATCCACTCCTAATATTCTACCCAACGAGCTTCCACTCCCCCTATCGATTGGCTTTTCCTTATTATTTTAAATACATTTGAATGATTTATTTTTGTATTATATAAAAGTTAATGTCTTTCTATTTGTTAAATAAATAAATGTATATTGTATTTGTACCTATGTGAAATCCTTAAGGTTAAATATTTAAATAAATTGACACGTCATTTTGCATAGATTTTATTGACTCACAACTACAAAAATTTAAATATTCAATTATATAGGTATTTTGACCAACTTTGGTACTTTGAACTTATTTCTAAAATGAAACCTGATGAAATTTTTTAAAAAGGCAAATATATGAATCATATTTCTTCCCAGAAAAACGCACATTTTACAAACAATATACATTACTAACATATTAACATAAATTATTTATTAATAATTAGTATATTTCTATATTTTATTTGATAAAATTTTTTAATACAAATTAATAGTCTCGTGGATTTTGTCAGTGAAAGTGAATAACGGAATGATTAAAAACTATAGGTACCCATTCAAACTGAATATAATTTTAATATAATATATAAATATTAATATACATTATAATAATTTTAAAATATTCATATATTATTTCTTATGATTTCTTATACAAAATTAGGTTGTTCAAAATTGATTGACAAAAAAAAAAATCGTTTTGTATACTTATCATACGCGTCTTTAGACCCACTTTTGATCAATGTGCACATATGATGAGAAGGAGAGAATGGAAGATATTAGGAGATCGTTAAAAGATTACATAAAAAAAAATCACTAAAATCATTATATATACTTGTGATAACAAAATATTTTATATTTTAATAGTAGCAGATTCGACGGCCACGAATGGACAGTTTCCGTCTACTGCTTAGGCCAATTTATGTAGGAATTATGTAAAACTAAATTCGACATATAGCTAATTATACCTAGGTATACATTCTATAGTGGAAATTCGATATATAAAATAATATTTAATATTACAATATAAAATCATACAACACATGAATTCTAAAAAAAAAATTGTGCGTTCATTGTTACGTACCTATGTGATAGAAAAAAATTAATACGACAAATGCTCAGCAATTTTTTAACATATCAAAAAAAAAAAAACATGTAATTGATCATTTAATTTATGAAAATACAGTTAAGTAGTCAAGTTTAGCATCGTATAAATTATATGGATGAACCGAGAAACAATAAATACGTTTGTACACAACATGAATAAGATTGGAACAAACAAGTGTTTGGATATTATATCGTAAATTCAAATATATAACACTTTAGAGAGAAGTCTACGGTTTTTTGCATACATATTATAGTTAAAGTTCATATAGAATGGAAACCCATAATAGACAGTTTTGGATTTCAAAGTTCAGAAAACTTTGATACATCCGAACAAACAGCTAGTTGATTGATCAGCAACAGCTGCACTGGATTCGAGTTACTCCCAATGTCACGGTCGGTTGCAGTCTAATGGATATATAAAATATAATATATATATATATATATATATTATTCTAACGGTAATAATAAGGAAAACTATCTTGGTAAATAATAATATAACCGAATTATTATATAGTTAAGTTGTTGGTTTTTAAAATATTAAAGTCAAAACTATAAAATAGACATATTATACGAGTACTTGAGTATTTATTAGTGTTCGGTTCGTTTATACCTAATGAATTTCAAATTTTTTTCCAGTCGATCAAAATATGCATTGTTTCGATTTACTGATTTATTATATATTACTTTGATGATATAAAAATGTATACGAGTATATAACAACGAGTTTAGTGAAAAATTTAATTACTTTAAATATGAAAATGGAGTAACAAAAAAGCTTTTGATATTCCAGAAATAGTTGCAAAAAAATATAAATTAATGATAATTTATTTTTAAGTTCGATAATTATTTTTCCTTTGAAGTCTTTAATTATGTTAGAAATGATAAAATTTTAAAACTTTATACAGTAAATTGAATATATTAGAAAAAAATAATTAAATAATGAAAATTTAATTTAAATTGTTATGTAAGATTTAGATTATTGCTATAATATCATAATATTATAATAATTTCACTTTGTGTTTTTTTCATTATAGTGCATACTTTATGTTTGAGAACAAATTACAGCGATATTGATCATATTGGGGTACAATAAATTTGCCTATACACATCATGTTATCGATTGTCTTGATTTGTAAAACTATTAGGTACCTACCTACGTTGTTGTATGCTATTCCCTACGGCTTACTCATTAGGTAATATGACATAATTATATTTTATGGTAGGTATACCAATATAATATGCCAATCACAAAAATCAAAATTATATCGAGTCTTTGCTATTTTTGTAAATATATTTAAAATGAAAAAATAATATTTACAAATAAACAAGAAAATATGCCTAGAGTAGTATTCTGTAACCCAATGATGCTTTACTGTCAACAATTTGTTGTTACTTAAATATTTTTCAATACTCTAAGCATATATAGTTATATTCAATATTTTATTTATTATATATATATATATATTGGGAGAGAGGTCTAAGGAGAAAAATATATACCTAAATAATTTAGTTTTACGTATTATTGTTTTGAATGATGTATTTTTAAATATTGATTTTCTATAGAAAACTACATAATAATGAAATAACTAATATATTGTACAATGTTAGATTTATCTATATATAGCAACAATATAGTAATGTTTTTCAATGTCTATATACTCTTACATATATAATAGTATAGTAGTTATAGTGCGTAAACGTACTTTACTAAATTTACTTTATTTCGGCCTCGACTTTTTTTAGCATTGATCGGCGCACACAATGTGTATCTGTAGCGTACATTTTATATTTAAATTAATTATTGAACTGATCGTATAAATTAACTTTTCGGATATAATTTGGAAAAGTATAAATTATAAGTTATCAAACTATATTATTATAAAATGAAATTTGTCGTTATAATTTAATACCTAATATAATAATCCTTTTAATTATAAACAATAAACTAAAAATACATTTATCTTGAATATAGAATAATATATATATATATGTATGTAGGTAGATAGGTACATAATTCAATTTAAGTTTTTGGAAAATTTCCAAAATTTTTGCTCTCTTTAAAACCATTATTGTTTTTTTTTATAATGCATGAGATATGTTGGTTTTAAAATAGTTTAATTATTTTTGTTGAAAGAAAAAGTCATTTCGTCATTGGTTAGAAGGTTTAGTAAAAAAAATTGTGAAACTATTATGTTTCAATATTTAGCTTTTTATCGTAAATCTATAATAGTATAATATTGATAGTTATTGTATAAGAAATACATTTTTAAATGATTTCAAATTATTCCTAAATGTCTTACATACTTACACAATTATATATATATATATATATATATATATATATATATTGTTATTTTTCATAACATGTATTTATTTTTAATTTTATAAAAGTACCTATTTAATATTTATAATTTGTAGATTCTGAGTGTAGCGATAAATGTATTGATTTTACAATGATGAATTTTATTTTTATTATTTTATATATGTATTATGTATACACTTTTTTCTGACTGGAAGAGTAAATTAAATAATTCTAAATAAAAAGTTTTCTGCTATAGAAGTTTTTTATAAGAAATTTGTTTTAATTGATACTTTATACTGGTAATTTTTTTTTACTTTCTAAGTAGTTTTCAAAAGCGTGAAGAAAAATTACTTCTTATAAGGGCTTCAAGCCCCCTACTTATCGGCTTTTTAATTTTAAATATATTTATAATCGATTAACAAGCCGATGTTCAAACAGTAAATGTTGAATATCTTAATTTAAATTTAATGAAAACTAATGCTAATGTTTACTTTTACCAAAATTGCAAGTGATTAAAGCTCATACCAAATTACATCAACATACAGATTAATAGAAACACTGTCGCTGAAATCAAAACAAAATTTCAAACAGAGAAAATGTTGTTAAATTCAGAAATGTAAATTTTATATAGTAGGTAAGAAACAGTTAATTTATTATGAAATAAGTAAAATAGAATCCGTTCTGTTTCATAGCTACACACATTCATAATTAACTTCTTTAGAAAAAAATCATACAAAAAATGCAAACAATGACAAATAGAAAAAAGTAATAATAAAAATGACAATTTGAAGAATAAATTACAATATAATTTTCTTCGCAAACACACACCTTTTAACCATATATCACTAACTTAACAAATATTATTATCAATAAAAATGAAGTCAATATTTTAAATAAATGTAATAGGTAAATTTAACTTGTCTCAACATTGAAATTTTAAAGATTGAATACAGTGTGAATCAGTTATAGATTATATAGAATTCAATAATCAAAATCATACACATCATAACTTAATAGATAAAACACAATCGCATAATAATAATAAAAATTATAGTATAATAGACAATATACTAATAAGCATATTATAAATAATAAAAATTAAATCCAAAATGTAACAGTTTAACTATAAAGCAGAGTACAATATTATTAACAAAATTTCAAATTACTTAGAATATTTAATTATATTATTATCATACCTGAGGTAAGTCCAATGCTATATTGTATTGGCCTATAAACATGATATCCATGACAAAATCACAGAATTTACAAAAAATAATAATATTTATTTATTATCGTATTATCCTACTGATATTTAAAATAAACAAATAAATTAACGAATCAAAAATTCTGTCGAAATAATTCCTAATGATTAAAAAAAATATTGTTAATAAAAATCAATATAAATACAACTGCTCCACAATTACATACATAAAATCATATACATTTAAAACAATTAAAACTGTCAATATAATTTTATCATTTACCTAGCTAAATATTTAAATGAATTTATTAAACATAAATTAATTATAACTACAGGTAACTCAATAAAGAATACATACGATTTTATAGGTACTTATATACAATTAACAAGGTTAATATTATACCCGGATACCATATGATTTCGTTAGATGTAAAGAACCTTTATATTTATATTCCAATATTAGAAGCATTAAATATAAGCAAAGTTAAACTATTTAAAATTAATTCATTAATGAAATTATTCATTCCCTTAATATTATATCAAATTAAACATAAATTATTTCAAATATAATGAAAATTTATATTACCAAATATGTAGAAATATATACTATATTATACAGGTAGACTGGAACGTATTCCCCTAAACAAATGTAATGATGAAAATTAATTCAATCAAATACGTGACATGGGAATTAGAAATAATTTTGATATACACACGATCTAGAAAATCAAAGTTAAATTACATAATCCTATTAATATATTATGTAATGCCTAGTAAATATATGTAATTAATTATTGTTCCATGAAATACCTATATTATATTATAATAACTTTTTATCGGGTATATTTGCTAATATTTTAAATTACAACAGTAATAATGTATAAATTGCATTTAAAATTAATTATAATTCAATAAAAACCATAAATAATAAAACTAAAACATTATAAATAAATCTTTTATCAATTATGATCATTGATAACTTGGCGTTTATAAGCATATACATAGTTTTGGTATATTTTACATAGAAAAAACTAGTAGAAGTTTCAAAATTCAATAAAAAGAACATATTTTAGAAATCTTTTCTTGAATCTAATTTTTCTAACCATGTCTTAGAATGTAATTATAACATATATTTCAATATAGAAAAAAATTTAATAACATTAAATAACCAAAAAAATATTTACATAAATTTAGTTTTAGAAGAATTACCCATTTATATTGAAGTAAAACATTATATTTTAAATATACAAACAGATTTTAAAGATAATGATATTTACGAATACATACTATAGACATTGAGTAATTATAGAGACAACGTTTTATATTACAGCCGTATAACAGAATTGATGCCAAACCATCGGCCATTAATCCGAAAAAAAAAAAAAAAAAAAAAAAGAGTCCATATTCGACAACTTAGTCCGTTAGATCGCGTTGTACTTCAACAAACATCATCGATTATAGTATATTAATATTTGTTGACGTACAGCTCGATCTAAAAATTTTCAATAAAAAAAAATTTTTAATTAAATTTTTGGACATGGACATGGACAGACATGACATGACCGATGGTTTGACATCAACTCTATTAAGGAACTCCATTTTTAATGTTACTTAATGATACTAGACAACGATATATAATTAACTATCAGCTGTTTTAATTTAGGTATTTATATTCTACATTATTAGTCATCATTTAACAATTTATTTCTTCTTATTATTTATAATATATTCTATACCTTATATTATATATTATTATATTCTGAGTATTCTGTTTATTAATTTTCAAAATAACACCGAAAAGTAAAACGATTAGTTGAATATTTATGTACTCTGTAAGGTTAAAATTGAGTTAAAAATATATTCTGTTTTTAACTTATTAACTTAAATAACTAGTTGAAATTTTCATTGTATTAACTTAACTTTTTATAGTTAATTTTTCATAATCATCGAATAAAGTTAATACAATAAACAAGATATTCGTGAGTTTATTATGCATAGTTAAATTATGTAAATATTTTGTATTTACAATATATATTGATATATTATTTTGAAATAAATCTTTTTTTAACTGAGTTAAGTTAATATTATAGTTGTCTTCCGTTTCAACTTTAAACTTAGCTAACGAGTAAAAATGATTAAGTTTAGATTTTAGACTAGCTTTACTTAAATAATATAATTAAAATTTTTTTTATTAAATTGTCCATATAAACAATGTGATTTTTAAAATGAAATTTACCTATAGTATCTATAAAGTACTAGAAATATGGCACAATCATATTGAAATTGTAAGTAAAAACGTACTGAATCCTATCCTTAAAATGTATACGATTATGTAGGTCGAACCCATAACCAATGCAATAAATCATTTCTTCGGATAAGCCATTTGTGAAGTATTTAACCACATTTTCGCTATAGATAAAAATGTAATAAAATAGTGGTCAATGGCGTTGAACTTATTTGAAATTTCACAATTCGTAAATAAGTACACCCGGGTACCTTGGTGGTCGGTTAAGTTAATATAAATTTTGATATCATAATAATGTACCTATATTATATTAATTAATTATTTAAATATTAAGCACCGTTAGTATTAATAATGCAAATGTATACGTACAGATGTAGGGTCAATAATATTAAAATTCAAAATTTAAATTGACTAAACTATAAGAGGCAATTGTTGTTTTTGTTTTTTAAATATATAAACGTGTTCTAAATATAAGTCTTCAGCAGACACTATTCGAAAAAGCAATAACATTTTATAATATTCAACTATTAATTATTCAATTAGTGACTACTGTGAAATCGTATATCCTTTGACAATTAATTTAAATTATAATAATGATTACAATCAAATTATTGTTAAATAATATTTGTGTATTTGTATATATACCTACAGTGTTATAAATCATTTTGGGATCATTAACATCGCTTTATTATGTAGGTACTACTTTTATATCACTATAAATTCAGAATTTTTTATTTTATTAATTTGATGTGTATACGTATTCGTTATATTTTTGTATGTACAGTATTATATGAATTAGTACACTTTTATTGAATATATAAATTTTATAATGCTTAACAATATAAAATGTAGAATAATACGATGTTTCAAAACAAAGAAACGTGTATAGGTTTGGATAGATAATCGATAGTCGATAGTAAGCACACAAGTATAGGTACTTAGAGTCCTCCAGTAATATATGAGCCATAAGGCATACTTGTGTTTTATAAAAGTGTTTACGTAATTGTTATATTGTTTGTAGGTATTTATTTAATTATTTAGAATTTGCCATAAACTCGTATTTGATAACATTTTTTTTTTTTTTATTAAGTTTTTGACAACAATGATAACTTAACAATTAAGATTTGATAAAAATATGTGATGAAATAAAACAAATATAGATACATAATATATTGTAATAGTATGACTTAAACTGAAAATATAAACATAAGAAAGAAATAAAATATATAAAAAAAATGTGATTTTTATTAGTTGTATAAATTGAGACAAATGGAGCTGTAATTTTCTATTACAATTACAACTAATTATCAATTTTTCGAAGAATAATAAAAAGGCTGTTAAGTAGATGGATAAAACATGAATCTAAATAGTATTTGGTGCTAATACGGGAATCGACGAGACCAAATTAAAATAAAATTACTAGTTAAAATTATTTTTTCCGTTAACTCTAATTAAGTTAACTAGTTTACATTTAAATATGCATTGTATTATCTTATCTTTGTACAGTTAATTTACAGTTTGTTTTACATAATATTTTAATCAAAATCCAAGAATAGTAGATAATCAAAACTTATTTTTATAGTAGGTAATTTATATTTAAATAGATATAAAATGTGGACGGTGTTATAAAACTCTTTATAATAAAAATAAAAATATACCTACACATTTGTTTAAAAATAATTTTAAATGGAAATCGTTATTTTCTATAAAAATTAACTTTTTTCAATCTAAATGAATATTTTTTTTCCCATTTTTTTTATCTTGACGTGTTAAATCAATTATCCGCCAACAATTAACATGAACTGAAGGCTTTTATTTCGTCTTTTTTAAACTATTTAACATTTATTAATTAATTTAATTTAATTTAATTAATTTAATTTTTTTATGAACTTTCCCATTTTTGAATATTATTATATACCTAATCAATATATCAGTGATGTAGTCGTAAATAAATTAGTGGCTACACGTCCAATTCAAGGGGTCTATTCTCAAAAGTATCGAATCTGATTGTCGAAAAAAATTATTCGATTGTCACCATTCGATCGTAAATATTCATTCGATCAGAAATTTTCGATCAATCGTATTCTCAAACTTCTATCAAATCCTAACAAATCGAATAAATGACTTTCGACATGGTTTTCGATTATCGAACTAAATCATTGTTTTCTCCATGACATTTTTAATTGTTATCAAATTTTATAGCGTTTAATCACTTATTATTGAATGTTATCATTAATGACAATAATATAAATGAAATACTTATAAGTATCAAGTAATAATTACTTATTATATTAAGTACAAAAATGTTTAAATTTTAATTATATTAAAAGTATAGTGATATAAAAATATTAAATAATGAGTTCCATAATGAAGAGCGAGAAAAAAAACCTAAAAAAGAACGAAAAGTGCATATTTTATGAAAAACTATCTTACGTATCTAGGTAGTTTAATTTTAAAAATTGCATATTTTTAGAGTTTTATACAAGGATTAATTATATTAAAAATGATTAGGTATTTAAAAAGATTGAATATAGTTATTTCTACAATGTAGCTAATTTTTAAAAGTAATCTGAAACTAATTTCCCTTTAAAATATAACTTTTATTTTGAATGGATTTCGGGCATCATGCTATTTATTAAAAATATATATATTCTCTTCATAGTTTCTTAGGTATAAGAAATCTACAAGATTAGTAACTGTACTAACTATATATATTATTCATAGGTAATATGGGGAAAAAATGGTTTTTCGAAATTTTTAAAAACTTTTAGCACGTAAGTAACTTTGAAACTAAGAGAAATAGATAAAATATGTTTGTAATAATTTTTTTTTTTTTTGTATAGATAATATAATGAACAATATTTATTTATTTAAAACTATTTACCACATCATATTTATTAAGTTTAAGCAATAATCACTGAAAAACGTATTATGTTTATGATATTTTTTAAAATGTCATATTTTTTAATCCCATTTATTATTTTCATAGTATAAAAAAAAGTCCTCGAAGAGGGGAGGCCGATCGTCATTCAAATCATTTCTCTTAAAGTTAAATAGGTACTATAATTATATAATCGAATAACTGTAGGTAGGTACGTAGTACTTATCAATAAATGGATCTTGTTGTTGCAAAACTCGCCTTGGTTCGTTTTGAACATTCATAATATAATATATTTCAATATAATTTAGTTGATTATACATATAATCATCTAAACCGTCATTAAACGCCATAATTATAATGTTATAATGAATTTATAATAATATTAAAATAATAATACCTAAATAGTAATTAATAAAATTGATAAAAACGAGTGTCGAAAACCGTTTTCGATAGGTAATTCACTGTCGTTGTAAATTATCGAATACTACTATCGAACTAGCAGTCGAAAACGGTTTGAAAATAGCATTTTTAATGGAAATGGAAACCGAAGATATTTTTGATTGATTCTTGATCGAAAATCGTTTTCAATACCTTTGAGAATAGGCCCCCAGGCACGTAGTTAGGATTTTTTCCATATGTGGTTAATAAGCGGAAGGCTTAAAATAATTGAGAAGACCAACTTATGCCACTGACTTTTATAAGGGGGTTCTTGCCTGTCCGATATTATATTGAATTAAATCACGCATGAGGGGTGGGGAATCAGCCACCAAGTTCAAACCCTGTACTGCCCAAACCCACAAAATCCTAATTTTATTTTTATTCAAATATCACTACATAGGTATTATATATATAATATATAACGTACCTATACAGAATTTCTTTTCTCAAATACGTATTTATACCAAAAATTCTAATACGAGTGCTTTACCCGTTTTCTGGTAACGATTTGCATCATGCTTTAGTGAAGTCATTATTCAATTTTCTTAATAGTTTTTTTTTTTAACGCGTAAGGAAAAACTCACGAAAAATTACATAAAAACCGTAAAAACACGATTTCGCAAATTCAATTCAAGATTCGTTATTTTTTCGTAATTCCGAATAGGTAATGGACCTAGGGACTTGAAATTTTCACCAAAAATGTATGTTAAATAAACGGAAATATATTTTGTTAATTGTAGATAATATTTGAATTTTGGTGAAAAGATGAGTCTAAATACTTGACATTTTTACAAAGTACCTAGGTACATACCTTTTATATTGATTTACTATATTTTTCAAAAATATTATCTCAATTTTGGGGTCTTTATAGCAATTTTAAATTTTAAAATATATGAATTTTATACCGAAATTAGCTTAGAGTCGTTTTATTAAAAGACATTTTAAATCATATTTTAAAACGCAATATTAATATAACGCGTTATATAATCAAATGTCAAAAATATATTTTGATTATGCTAAAAAATAAATATTTACACTATTTTTATTTTGTAAAAATGTTCAGAACTTAATTTGGTTAATATTTTTTTCTCTCTAAATTTAACAATTAACTAATAAAAATAAAATCGTGTACCCTTCACTACATCACTGATTATATTACTTACAATATAGTGATATATTTACATAATCATCTAAAATAATCTTATTATACCATTTAGTATTCTTTATACACGTAGGTAAGTATCTACTTAAATATTCTAGATATACCAAATATGAATTAATAAAATTATGAAATTTGGTACGTACAATAATATGTATCTAATTGAAACACGTCCATGTCCTTCTTGTATATAGGTCCCATCAATAACAAACAATACCTTTATGGGTTATATGTGTACATTACGGAAGACTAATTAGAGTAGTTTGGAAGCGAGTTCGTGCAGAACACAAAACGTAAGTGTAATTTATTATTTACTCTAAAAATAAAAAAGAATTAATTCACTAATTTAAACTATTATTAGCTTTATTAATATTATAGCTATTTATTACCTTGTTATTATATTTACTATTTTAAAACATTTATTTTCCGATTGTTGTGGACGAGAAAGCACTGGGTCATTGATTGTTCTGTCCATTTGTATAACATATTAGGTAAAATATTATTTATACAATAATATAATGCATCAAATAATCAATTGGCGAAAACATGTATTGATTGTGCTAAAAAATATGTTTTACACTGTTTTTATTTTGTAAACATTTTCAGCAAAATGTAGCCGTTTAATACGAGTCCGCGGATACACGATCGTTTTTACAAATTTACGAATTCATTTTGGGTACACGCATATATTAAAAAATTGGTAATATTCTCCACTACATCACTGCAACATATGGTATACTTTCCTTTATTGTGTGGTTTACGGACGTCTTTCCGGGGGGGGGGGTGGAGGGGGCAGCATACGCGGAGAGCTTAACCTCATTTAATTAACCCCAACCTATTTATGTATAGGTACCTACCATGTTTGAAATATACCAGGTTATTGCAACTAATACTCCCACTCTGACATTTTTTCACGTATTGGAGATAAAATGGCAGCGTAAGGGGACATCGTATTATATACGTACATTGTACGGATATGTTTTATACGAGTGCACCCTTATTATTACGCCACCATTTAATTAAAATTTGATGAAAATTTAGAATAATTGCAATAACCTGGTATCCTGGTATATTTCAACCATGGTGCCTACTCTATATTATACTAGAATAATGACCATATTTTGAAAATATTAAGAAACGGGACAACGATAAAAAAAAAAAAAAAATGATTCGTAATCGTTTTGTACCAACACTTTCATAAATCGGTTTGAAAATAGTAAATAGCGAAAATTGGTTTACATCAATTATCTGCCAAAAATTTTCATAAATCGCTTAGAAAAACGGTGAATTAGCAAAAAAACAGGACATACACGGGACCTTCCCTCCAAAAGCGGAACAAAAAGAGCCGTATAAAGTTCGTCGGGACAGCGGGACGCAATCCTCAAAAACTGGACGTATATTGTCTGCTCTGTCCCGTTTTCGGGCTCATTTACGAGTTGCCGAGATTTCGCCTCGTATTTTCGGGCACTCCGGAGTCTTTATTTGATCACTTACCGTCGACGACGACGACGAAGGAAATAGGACAAACGACCTCGAGTCGAGGTGATCTCTGTCCCTCGCACCGTTCGTATATCTTTTCGGCGATTCGGACGAAGGTCGTTTAGGCGAACGAGCGCTAGTACTCGTCATAAACGTATAGCATATATATATACTATAGCCGACTGGACGGCGACGATGACGACAACCGCGACGGGATCAGAAAGTTCCCAAAGTCTTTTTCAATCCCCGACAGAGACATTAGAAAAATACTTCGCCCTCGCCCGCCATATACCGCGCCAACGGTACGAGTATTCCCTCGTATTTTTACCGCGGTTACCACGGTGACCAGATGCCGGGTGGGGCGCGGCGGCGGTGACGGTGACGGCGGGCGGGGAGGAGATCGATACAAGGGTCGGGAAAGCCGATTTTGCGCATCTGCCCCGCGGCAGCCTTTTCGTCTACTCAGACCGTCGCCGAGCCACAAAGACGTCACATTATCCAAGTAAGTTATTATCATTATCGTTATTATTATTATTATTATTATTTATTATTATTTTTTTTTTAACTCGTCCGCCGCACGTTTAATGTATCATTTGTGCGATTTCCGTATCGAATTAGCAGTCGCGATTGTTTTTTTTTCCCACGCACATAATATAATATGGCTATTCGTACAATATTGCACGATGTATATATATATATACCTATGTGTATATTGTTATCAAGTTTTTATAGAAAACAATATTATTATAAATAACAATGGAAACGAAAGGCTACTGTCAACGTTCCTCGTTGAGAGCACCACTATATTTAATTTAAAAGGGTTGTGTTTTATGCCAATCGTTTTCGTTTAGAATATCGTTACAACAAATAAATAAAAAGTAACTGTTTATTTCGATAAAAAAAAATTAGCAGTTAGGTATCTACCTACCTAATAGTATTATAAGCCAGTCGTGAAATATTGATCCGATTGCTTTGAATATAATACGTAAGTACATTTTAAACATTTGAACATTTTATAACTATTTTATAGCTCGTTTGAGAGAGAGGCGAATTTGAATAATTGAGAAATAAAAAGCTAATTCCTATTCAAAATCTATTTTATACTCATCAAATAATGATAAAAATACCCCAAGGAGAGGGCGATTGCCACTTCACCCCCCTTAAATCTACCTTTGATATTGTTTATTATGTACATTGTATTCAATATTACTTACCAATCATTATAAAATAATATGTTATACAAATACAATAAAAATAAAAATCATATTTAGAAATTAGGAATTAATATAATAATGCAATTTTTTCAAAAATATTTTTTGTGTTAAATATCAATTATTAAATGATATAAATAAATTTGTATTCACAAGTATATATGTACTCTAATTCATGTACTATAGATTAGATACTTTTTTTTAACAAAATTGTTTATAATTCAAGGAGACAAAAAGTCAAGAATCATATAAGCCCATTTTATTTCCAACTTTATTCATTCTACACTATGAAGTAATAATATATTAATTTTATTGACATATATTAACATTAATGTTTTGTTAAAGTATTTATCTACCTCATTATAACTGATATAATTTATTTCTAACATAGTTAAAAAAATAGACATGAAATAGATTTTATATATTATAAAATGTAGTAGATATACAATATAGATAAGTACCTATTTAAATAAAATTATTATTATATGATAACCGTGTAGGTATATTTTCATTATTTATCAATTATCATCTACTCGTATATATATAGTTAATATTAGGTATGTTGTTATACATTTTATGGACTAGGTATTTAATATATAAGTGACCTAATTGAAAAGTACATAAGCTATATATTGTATTAAAATTACATTGTACGAAATTAAGCCTAATCATATATTTTATTTACTATTTTAAAATAATGAAATAATAAAAAGCTTGGTCTAAAGATTAGCATAAAAAATATAACCAAAAGTCCATTGGGTAGTTTTTCTAATTAATTTATACATAATTTCTATACAACCGCTTCAGCTTCAAAAGTGTTTATTATGTTTCTTGTCGATACTATGAAAAAAATATGACGTCACCCGCACAATAGTACCTAATCAAAAACTGTCAATCATCTCCCCTACTGTAAACCAATCGATATTGTTTCACCCTCGATGCAAGCTCATTTTTCAATAGTCATTTCACAGGGTAGATAGTAGATACATATTATTAGACATACGTAGGTATATGTGTAATTTCCGTTCTAAGAAATGTGCTCTGGGGTAGAAATACAATTTCTAAATGATGTACACTGTCACACCGAGATGATAAATAGAGTTTCACATCGACTACGCCTTCGAAAATGCCTAAAGCAATTGTTTAGCATAATGGAATTTACTTTTTATAAGAAAGAAAAATGACTTGAATAAAATAAAATATTTCTCTGAATGTTTTATTTTGAACTTATTGAAAGTTATTCGAAACATTTCAAAAAGCTATAAAAAAAAAAAAAACCTATGTCCTCGTCGTAGTATAAGGGTAAAGGAGTATAAAAGTACTTTTCATGTAAAACGTTGGAATATAAGTCCGTTAAATAAATATAAATGTGGTTTGGCGTAGAATAGGTACACAATACGGAATTACGGTTAATAGAACGAAATAATCGTGACATAATGGATATTAAAGGAGCTTATTCTATACGCATTTAATTATATTTTTATAGTCCATGTCAAATTGTGTTTTTTTGTTTTTTTTGTTTTTGTACATATTTAATTAATATTTTCGTTTTATTTCGTAAACCGCATGTGTTCTAATTCCGACTGTTGGGTTTCTAGAAAACGAGTTCGCCATGAAGATATACTCGATCGGGTCGGGCCTATGCCTGGCCACGGTGGTGACTTGTATGGACTCCACGGGCCGCGAATGCGGCGACCTAGGCCCGCCGCCATCCATACTGGACATGCCGCCGCCGCCAATGCCGTCGTTTTTGGCCGCCGTCCTGAACGATCAGCCGGGCAACAATGAATCCAACTCGCCCAACAAGGAGCTGTTGATGGAAACCAACGAACTGGAACCGGGAAAACCGTGCAAAGCCATGTGCGATACGGACCAAGGGGTGGGATTCGTCGAGTTGCCTCAACAGGGTATGTGACGTAGGACGCTTTTTTTTCTAAAAATGTAATTCCGCCTATACCGTATATACATTGTGTGTGTACGTATTTTTAAATTTGTTAAAAAAGGCAATCTTTTTTTACACACACAGACGTATCGTGATTTAAATCGATCTGTCAAAAAAAGCAATGTTTTTTTTTTTTTTTTAACTTTTCCGTCACACTCGTTCCACAATAATATTGCAATATGTAAACCTATACACTATATAAATATGTCTTATACAATATTACCTTATACACGATAATGATGATATTTTCTTTCAGGGCCCATTATCGAAACTTATTCTTGGTGGGTGCTGTTGTCCACGTGCTTGCTCGGAGTGATGCTGATTGGCACTGTCATACTGGTGGTCATCGTCCGGCTGAGAGAGTGAGTGATGTTGATAACTATATCATAATAATAAACCTACATGATTGGTACGCGAGTACCATCTCTACTGTACCGTCCTTATGTCCAAGATAATAATATGTACCTTGGCGGCTCGAACTATGTTCGATCTTATGACTTTTCGATTTCATTAGTGTTATAGGAACCGTTGACTAATGTGTACGACAATTTACAAATGCAAGCTAACTCAGTGAAAATTACATTTAAAAATATTTATACAGATGACAAAATTATTTCAATGAAACGCTTGAATATGGTGTAATAAAAGTCAATGACTACTTCTAAGTTCTAGCTATTCAAACCGGACACAATAACCATATAATACAAAGTACCTATTTATTCGAATAAAAACCGCTGTAATTATGTAATAAAATAAAATTACATAGTTTTTACAAATACGCTGTAGAGTTTTCCATAAAAAAGTAGTTACATTTTAATTTCGACTAAACAATTATAGAATTTCTAATTTATCATGTTATAAGACATACAAATTATCGTATAGTCGAAATAATAATCATCCAAGACTATAAAATTAAGTATAATACCTCTATCAAAAAAAAAAAAAAATACTACAATTATTTCAATTAGTTTAACCCGAAAACATTCAGTGGACAGTCTATGATAAATGAAAAACTATTTGAACCGGTGATGTTTGAAGTTAAAATATAAAAAGAATATTAATTCAACTAGGTCGAAAAAAGGGAATTATTTTTATTTTCCATTAGAAAAACTAGAATTAAAATCTTTAAAAATAATTCAACAAAGTGTAATACATTAACATGTATTTCACTTTTTTAAATATTAAATAATATTTAACATTTAATAGTAGGAACTAATTTATTAACAATTAATTATTATATTTAAATTTAGATTAAAATGTGTAAAACAAAGTCGCAAAAATCATTCACTCCCAATGTTTAAGCTAATGAACCTGAGTATTTTGCCAATTTACTGTAAATAGTCAAATTAATACAATAATATTTATATCAGTTGGGTTGAAAAAGTTTAACTTTTTAACTTGTTAATGCCCTCCCCCCAGCTTATATACCAATCTAGTTATGTAAATTTTCATAAACATTTTCAAAAAGTAGACAATTTTTAAAATTTTTAAGTGTACTTTAAGTTATTTAATAATAAAAGTATAGATATTTTAAACTTCAATTTGAACACTATGGTATTAAGTTTGAACAACTTTAAAATAATTATTCCAGGAATAAATGTACGATTATTGATCACTAATAGTAAAATATAAAGAGTAAATGATCTAAAACCTAGAAGGGTTCGTACTCACTAACAACTTAGTAGTGAATAAATCATAACTAGTAAAATATAACTTCACATAATCAAATATGTATACAAATATATAAAACAATCAAAATTTTCAAAAATGACCATTGAAAATTTCAGTGGAAATAATGTATTTTGAGCTTACATCTATACATCTATATCTAATGTACGGTTTCTCGTCCACAGCAAGAAACGTTGGAGAAAATCGGACTTCAGTCCCGAGCCGAAGAAGAGCCCGCCGCTGTACGACACGATCGACATATCGCCGAAAACGTTTTGGGCCACCCTGTCGCCCACGGGCAACATCGACACGACGGCCACGACCAGACGACCTGTGCACCATCATCCGCAGACCATAGCCAACCCGAACTTTGAAAACGGCGCGTACTATCCGTACGAACAACAACACGAGTACCAACAGATCACGACAATTCGCCGTACCATACCCGAGTACCAGACCATCCGGCCCGAGTATCAGACCATCCGGCCCGAGTACCAGACCATTCGGCCCGAGTACCAGACCATCCGGCCTCACGTGTCGTCGCCGACGCGCATCGAACACCCAAACATGCCACCGTTGAACCTGTACAGGTCAATCCGGAGAATTTCGGATTTAGAATCCCCTTAAGCCGTCCCCGTGCCGCCACTAAGAACCCCTAGAAAATACCTAATGGGATCCAAAATATCGTTAATATCGCGTCGTGCATTTTTCGAATATTTTCCGAAAGTAATCGGCAGACCGATACTGCGTTTTGGACGTCTGACGTTTTTTTATTATGTCGTTGTTTTTGAACTTACGAAAATCCTGTTTTTGCGTGTTCCGAAAATCCATAAAATCGTCTCGATTTTACCATATTCTGTACATATTATAACTACGGTTCAAACATAATTCCTAAACGCTTCTCTTACAGTCATGATTTAGCCAAAGTTTTATAAGTGTACAATAATAGTGATGTTCTATATTGTACGCATCTATAGTTCGACGCTGACTTATAGTTCGTAAAATGTATCCAAACGTCTCGCCCCGAATCTCCAATATTTTTATACGTACATTTTTTTTTTTTTTTTATATTTACGACGAGTTCAATCGTTCGTAATAATCGCACAACGCATCTGAGCATGACAATAATAAGAAATAACGCACACGTTGCAGGAAATAAATCAGAATACGCGTACCTTTGTGCCGTGTTCAAACATTATGTACGACATCTTTTTCATACACCTTAGGTATACGAAGGGTAAAATATACAAACAAACACTGCAGAATTGATGTATAAATTCCCAAAACATTATGTTTTGAACATTCGTGTATAGAATCTCGGTGAAAAAAATATAATGCCATAGGTATAACTGTATATTTCGGGACACAATATAGTCAAAGTACGTGTCTGCTTAGAATTGCGTCGTATATTAAATTGCTAACCACTTTGTTTGAATGAATATTTCCACCAAATTGTCTAGTCCTTAATTAAGTTTAGGTTAACAATGCTTTTAGATTCTTCTAAATATTGAATAATGACCTAGAAGACATTGTTTTATCGTATAATATTATAATTTATATAGACATTATAGAGAGGCTGGTCAAATTAACCAATATGTTTTTAACTTCATAAAAAGTTAAAATTTTTAATTTTATAACTAACAATAAGATAATATAGGGGTACAACAAATATTAATCTAGATATATTTCCTCTTATGCGTTGTCGCATAAGACGTAATTAAATTTTTATATTTGATATCAAATTACTAAGGAAACTATAGAAATTATCACGACTTGCGAATTTTTCTTCTTCCATTTGAAGTAAGCTTAATTTCAATCTTAATACTTAGAATTAACTTAAAGTTAACGCGTCCGTTATAATGAAATATAAATTCCCTAAATAACTTGACTTTTTACATTATTTTAATTTTTAACTCGTTATAATGGCCCCTTTGCCCAGCCTTGAGTATTAGTATAGGTGGAAACCTTAGATCGGTTTTGAATATGCTCTACCAACGACTGAAATATATATATATATATATATTTATTTTTTTTTTTGTACATATAATATCTTTAATTTCTTGTCAATTCTATATAATATAAATATTATAATATGCTTATGATTTTTACTTATGATTTTAAAAAAAAAAACCTTTATTTTAAAATGCTTACATAAGTAATATTTGTTTTTACTGAATGTATTCCTATTTGTTATATTGTTTTCGTTGATGTTTTATTTATTTGTTTGTGTTTTTTTTTTCCGTAAATTATATTATCGCGTACAAATTCGGTATGTTATATACCTTGATATTCAAACCATAACAGTTTTGTACGTATAAAAAGATTATGTATTTATATGTAGAGAAATACAATAAAAAGCATATTAATAATACCTACTATTAGCTTGCGTTGATGCGTTAACAGTAGAACGAAAATTTGGACTCCTCGTATCTACCTTTTTAAAATTAAAATGAATGTTGTTTTTTTTCTATACATAAACACAACTGTAACAATAGAATAATAGAAAAAAAAAAAGTATCTATTAAATTATATGGTTTACCGAAATATTGAGTTTATAAGGCGTTGAACTATAAACAAATAATAATGCTCGTACATATCACACACTATGTATATCATTGGTGCTATTATTACACATTATTTCGGCAATATTTCACAGGTTATTTTTATATTCTCCGACGATTTGTAGATGGTATATTATGCACTCTTTTAAGGTACAACAATAACATTTCATTCGTTTCAGTGTTTTACCGGAATCGAATGTAAACCGTCAATTTCGTAACCGTGCGTGTGCCCGTGTGTGTGTACTTGTCACGGGTAAATTGGCAAGGGTTCTTCCCACAAAGGGCGCCAACTATTTATAAATAGACACTATCCTAGAGACAGATACTGTACACACTAGATTTTGCTACACACATTCGTTTCCGAACGCACGCAGTTGTCTGCTGACGTGTGTCCGTACGGTACTGTACGCCAAATAGCCGAAAATATGAACATCGGAAAACGCGATGTAATATTATTAACATTCAGTTCGTTCGAAATGGATTCGCCGAGTTAGCGGTCTTTTTATTTTTTGTTTTTCAGGGGGGGTTTCCATAAGGTGGGGGAGAATAGTAAAACAAACTTCGTACTTTCGTTTTTCTTATATTATTGTTATTATTATTATTATTATTATTATTATTATTATTATTATTATACTTTCCGCGCGACTACCGCCACCATGAACATTCTTTTCCGAAAAAACTTCCAGGCCGAAGGGACGTCCAAAGAGCGGAGCTATACGAGCGGCATGGGCAGGAGGACGCCCAGTGGCAACACCAACGCACTGGGAACGGTCCGGAGGACCAGGGAATCCAGGTTAGCTACAGCAGCAGCAGCTGTTGACCGTAATCGATAAGGATTATTGTATTATTTAGTCGTCGGTGGTGGCGGCAACCCCTCGAGCGCGCGATGTGCAGGGTATTATATACGATATATTATTAACACATCTGTTCGGGGTGTCTGTGTCATGGGCATATACCTCGAAACCGGTTACATATATATATATAATATTTTTCTTTATTCTTTTGCATCCCTGTGAGAAGATTGGCCGCTAATCGAGCGTGAAATATAAAACGAATAACAATAATAACGATACGTTCGACGCAATAAACGCGCGCGATTTCTCAATTTCGACTGCGGTGGTACACTTTTTTATGGGACCGACCCTGTAAACGTGATTAAACCATATACGAATATATTATGTTACTATACCACCAATTTACATTGTTCTTTTCATCCGTTTTTCGTCAAAGTCTTCAAATTTCAACATCATAACCGAATCAACGAATGTAATTCATCTTATACGAATAACATATCCATACCTACGTATATAATAATAGTGAAATATCGGTTTACTTTTGGAATGGTACTGGCATGTACAGGACTTTAAAACGTTTTTATAACACTAGATTTATCAATAAAATATAAATAAAACGGCTTAAATATATAACGGACAACGTGACAAACAAATAAGTAAACGTTAATGTTAAATAGTTACTATAAACCAAACGTTAGGATAAACGAAAAATTAAAACAAAACAAAACAATAAACAAAAAATATCGTTATATCAAATATAGTAATACCGTTAGAATAGAATAAAATAGTAATAGAGATAAAAATAAATAGCATTTAAATCGTCATAACTAGGGACCGGAATTATGTGCACTAAAAACGTAAAAAATATTCATGCATTTATGCACTTATTATCATTTAAATATGCAAAATATGCAAAGATGCAAAAAAAAAATATTCATGTTAATTAAATTAAAACAAGTTGAAAAATGATTTAAATAATGGATAATACATAAAAGTCCAGGTAGAAATGTATTTATTAAATTATTGATATAATATGTGTGACTTCTGTATACCTAACTGTAACTGTATTTTGAGTATTCACTAATCTAAATAAAAAATATTAATTAAAAATAATTAGTAAATTTTTATAATACGGAGAATTACAGATAACTAATAAGGACTTGATTAAATTTTCAAATAAAAATGCAGACCGGTTCTCAGCAAATATATTATTGAATCGAGATAAACTTTATTTTTTTAATAACTTGTTTACATTTAAAAATAATCGAAACGTGATAATATCTTTAGTTAGAAAATAATATTACCTTTTTTCTTCAATATATGCATTATACTTTTTAAAAATGCTAAAATATGCATAAGAATTCAAAATGTTCTAAATATGCAAAAATACGCTAAATCAAATTATGTACACCAACTCATTAGTATAAAATTCAAATTTGTATCTTACCTAACTACTTTCTTAACTAATAAATACAAATATGCAAATGCTTATAATTCCAGGCCCTAGTCATAACGTTAAACTTGATAAAATTTGACAGTTAAATATATTCTATATTTTATTTTAACGATAGTTTTTACTTAGGTGTATAAAAAAATATTGATTTTTTGTTTTTATTTTTTTATTATAACTGTTTTGATTAATAAAATCATACTATTACTATAAAATTAATATTGATAAACAATATATTATTTAACGTTAAAATAGAGAATAAAATAATGGTTAATATTTAATTCGTCATAAAATATATTTATTTATCATAACATTGGCTCGAATCCAACCACTTCATAATTGTATGCATAATATTATAAGTATGTAAATCTAATATACATATACTGTGATATAAGTGATATAAGTATATCATACTTGAAAATTTGAAGATGGGAAAAAACAAATATAATGAAAATAAAATAAAATTGAATAGCATGTAGTTTTGCCCTAGATTTGTTTTACAAACATTTTTGCAATATTTAGGTTTAATTAGTGTGTGATTAACAATCGTCTTGTATTTAAATGTCATATTTTAATTGGTGTCAATTTTACTTTAATTGAAAAAAATCTGAAATTATGTTTTTAAAGTAGGTACATCTGAAAATACCAAAATTGTATACCACAACACAAATTTCAGAGTAAATACTAAATAGTCGTTCACAATCTAGAAGAACACTTTGATATAAATTATTGCTTAACGTAATAAAATCTTTATTAATTTATTGTCATTATTACATATTTTGTATTAAATATTTAACAAATTAAAAAAGTTTTAATGAAACGAAAACCAAATTGAAGGTGATTTAGTTTTTTTTTTTATATACATTCTTTCTTGTGCATAAATCAAGTAAATAAACCGATTAAAATATAATATTCTTACTTCTTAGTTCTCTTTATCCTCAGAAAAGACAAGTGATACGTTTTGGTTTTAAAAAATAACGTGTAGTTTATTGCCGTAATAATTTATTATTTATATATATAATTTAGTAATTTATCTAAATTTTATCTATTATTATGTTTATACGAGTAATTAATATGTACAGCATAATTAAAAAATTATATGCATTTTATAAGAACATTACTATTTCACATCAAATGTTTTTAGTTCATCTGAACTTACTGTATTCGTATTTGAATTGCTTTTTTTTGAAAATTAAATAAACCATAGATAAAACTATTATAATTTTAATTTTAATTTTAAATACAGAATTCATATACCTTTAAATATAGTTATGTATAATTTCATACAATTTTTTTTGATACTGCGTTTTTATATAGGCAGTTAATATCACTTGTTTCTACCATTGCATTTTTCGATTTTAAATATGGCTTTTTTCATATATTTGTTTTCTCCCCTCGTAAATTCATATAAGTACGAGTATACAGGGTGTTCCGGGTTTTAATGACTAACCTTTGGCAATAAATAAGTGTAGAATTGAAACCAAAATTTGTATTCGGACGAAATTAAACTTTCATGGATAAATTTAAGTAGGTATTATATCATAAATATATAAAAATACACATATTTATATATAATATACCTATATTATGTAAATTTCGAATCAAGAGAAAAATTGTTTTTATCACAAGAATTATCGATCTCAACAACCCACATATTTTCATAAGTCACAAATTTTTTTAATATCCTAATAACTTGAATAATATCGTGTTTTTCGAAACTCAATGGAGGAAAATAATAGGAAAATATTTTTAATTTAGAAATAGGTTGAAAATTATAGGTTTCAAGTGGAACATTTATAATTTAGGTATCGAAATAACTACAAAAAAATTTTTATTATTGATTCAGTTAAAGTTAAAGATATATTCGTAAAGCTGGTTGATATTCCATATCATATTGGATTCAGATATACGAGTACAGATTCCGTTATGTAAGATGATTTGTGAAATTGTAAAAGACATACTGAGTAGGATAAGGTGGTAGCTAGACCTAGATGTTGTGTGACAAAAATGATATCATTTAGGGTGAATGGAAATTTGTATAAAACTGTAGTACTTATATATGTATACAATTACGTGTCCACTCTTGTGTGGTTAAGTACTAGATTCGAATTAATTTGGAATGAGTACATGAGAGGAAGTGTGGAAGTTACGTCTACAGATGATAAATATGTACAAATAGGCTGAAATTTTTTGAATACATTTAGAAGAAGAAAATGAAATTGTTAAAAAATATATAGGAGTTAAATATAAACCGAAGGCATAAGTGACATAGGCTAAAGAAAAATTGGGTCATTTGGTGGGATTTAGAGTAGATTAAGATATGATTATAGATATGGTCATAAATAGGGAAATATGAAAGACAAGAGTAAGAGTACCTGACCCCACTTTTGATTACGAAAACAAAGAAAAAAATATTTCTTGAACTTCCATTTACACGATACTACGAGATTTTTCGCCTTTAAACATTGATAATTTCATGGCTTGTGGGCGGGAGTTTGTTTGCCAAAACTGAAATCACTAAGAAATCTTGTGATTTATTAGAGTATATACATATATTGTATTTGGGGTCTCGTGGTAAAATGAATTTCGACAGATAGCTGTACCAAAAGTATCCACACAAATACGATTTTAGTAAAACGTGAAATTATTTTTCGATTCCACTCGACAAACGTGATTTTATTTCCAAAGTCTGGTCGTTAAGACCCTGGGACAACCCTCATCCTGTATATAATATAATATTGTACGTACATATATACGAGATCCGGACATTCGTTTACACACTGTCCGCGTCCAAGCTGATGTTGTGACAATACAGGTGTTCGATGATGATCGACTCGGATCATACTTGTCCGTTTAGGACCCACATACTCCTGGGTCATGCCAATTTCCCGCAGGAGTTCGAGGACTTTGTCGGACCACCACTGTTGGCGCAACCGAAACCCACCTCAGCTGTCCCGCTCATACGGTGGATCCGGAGGAAACACTCCACGGGGAAGACTGACACGATAATCACGAGCACGCCGCACTTTCTCAACGTCACCGGAACGAGCACGAATGCCACCAGTTCCGTCAACAACAATCCGATCGACAAGGTGAGAACATAATCCTATAACGTAAGAATACATATTTAACGCACCCGTAAAAGAAAGAAAAAAATGTCCCAAAATATATATAATATGTTTTCGATTGTATTTTAAAATATTCCCATTATACTACAAAGACAATAATGGGTATGCACGTTAAATAGTTCTTCTTCTTCTTCTTCTTTATCTTCTCTCCCAACTATTTGGGACCAGCCATCCTAGTCCTACACTTCCACTTAACTCTATCTCCCGCATCTTCTTAATTTATCCCGATACCTTCCTCATATCACTCTCCATCACATCCCTCACCTCTTTTTCGGTCTTCCTTTCACCCTTTCTATCAGCACATTCCTTTACTCATCTTACTGCCTCAGTGTCTTCCCTCCTTAATACATTCCCGAGTTATCTTAATCTATTTTCATCATTTCTTCAACTATCGAAGCTACCTATACTACCTCTTATATATTCATTCTTATCCTTTCTAGTTACTCCAATCATCCATCTTAACATTCTCATCTCTGCTACACTCGTTTTCTGTTTTATTTTCCTATCTATTGCCCAATGTTCTGATCCATACATCATTGCAAGTCTCACCACTACCTTATAAAATTTACCTTTTAACGTAATGTGGATTCGTTTGTCATACAAAACACCTGACGCTTCTCTCAACTTCATCCATATACATTTAATCCTGAGTTTCATATTCTCTTCAAAATCCCCATCTTTCTATACAACGGATCCTAGATATTTGAACCTCTCAATATTTCCCACTCAACTTTAATTCTAGTCTTTTCCTATTCCCTTTGTGTTCCCTTTCACAAAAATCATACTCTATATATTTTGTTTTACTCCTACTAATCCTGAGTCCTTTACTTTTAAGAGCATCTTTACACTCTTCAAGTCTACCATTCATTTCCTCAGTACTCTCTCCTATCAGTACTCTCTCCTATCAGTACCATATCATCTACAAATAACATGTACATGGTACCTCACTTTATATAATCTTGGTTACTTCGTCCATTACCAGGGAAAATTAGCAAGTGAAATAAAAACTTGCCCCTTCATACATTTCTTTAATAATATTCACATTTACCTTTGGTAATCCTTTCTTCATTAATGCCCATTTTAAAATCTCTCCAGGAATTCATAAGCATCATAAGCAACATCATAAGCCTTCTCTAGATCAATAAATACCAAACACAATTTCCTTTTCCTTTCTCTAAACTTCTCTACAATCTGTCTAACACAAATTGTTGACCTCCCAGGCAAACCCAAACTAACAATTAACAACAACATTAACAAGTAACAATTGTCTCACTTCTTCATTTATTAATTCTATTTTCTCGAATCTTCATACTGTAGCTCTTACGTTTTATCCCTCTATAATTCTCACATTCCTATACATCTCCTATACTCTTCTATATTAGTACCACACAACTATTCCTCCACACTTCTGGAATTTTTCCTTCAACTAGTAACTTATTAAAGAAGTTTTTCAGCCATTTTATAACTAAACTTCCTAATACTTTCCATACTTCTACTAATACTTCATCCAGTTCTACCGCTTTCTTATTTTTCATTTTTCTCATAGCGCTCTACACTTCCTCTTCCCTTATTAAATATACCATATCCAAATTCCACTCTACTAATATCAATTGCCTCTCTCAGAAATTCTTCATTTAATTATCCTTCAAAACATTCTTTCCAACTCTTAATCACTTCCTTGTATTTTAGTCAGATACGTTAAAAAATTAAATAATAATATTTTATAATAACAATACATTGAAAGTACATAGGTATATGTATATTATATATATAACCCATAATAATAGTTTGTAATAAAATACTTTGATATGAGAAGAAAACTGAACAATAATATTTTCAAACATTTCAATACATCCCTAAATTAACTCAGTTGTTTAATATATATTATATGTAATGATGTAAAATTACGGTAATAATCCTTTGGAAAAATTCAGAATATTATCCAAAATTGAAACTTGTTGGTAATTTTCTTTTTTTTTTAGCCATATTTTATCAATTTATAAACTTTATATTATAATATTTTTACTAAAATAATTAATTTTAGTATTATTGTTGTGCCCATAATTTGTACAATCCTAATAATAATAATCGAATTTCATTGTTATTAATTACTAATAAGTGATGAGTGATATTATATTTATATATTGATAAACAATTTCTAAATTTATTCTTACTATTCAAATTATTCTTAAACAAAATACAAAAATCAAATGGCCACACAAATGCAGGTGGAATGGCAACAACGATTATTTTTGTTAATAATGATATTTATAGAGGGTGTTTTCCGTCCGATTCTACAGGAAATCTCAGCGATATGATTAATTTTTATAATTTATCGTTATGAATTATAAATATATTAAATTTGAGAGATTTACAGAAATCATTAGAATTTATGACCAAATTTGATTACCACGTTTTTATTTGTGCAATATTCATAGGTTTTTGTTACTTCTCGATAATATTCTTTGGTAATTTTCGAGTATATTCTTTACTCACATCACTATATATAATATAGTATATAATAATATATATATATATATATATATATATATAATAATATAGTATATAGTATATATCACTATATATATATATAGAAAATGGGTTCTAGTAATAGAAGTAATTTTTTTCAGTAAGTTCCTTAAGCGTAATGATAAACTACCATCTTATTTATAACGGAAATATTTAATGAATGGGGAATAACAAAATAACAAACAAAATTATTATAGTTACCTATATTTTTCCAAATTAATACACCAAAGATCCGCTCATAATCGTTTTTTTTTAATACAACGATTTATCATTAAATTATATACTTTAATTAATACTAAAAAGTAAAATAATAATTAACTAATAAAATATGCATTTTATATTAAATTTTCCTTTAAAAAAAATCGTTTTGTGTACAATTCATATTTCTATTAAGCCAGTCAACTTAATCAACTATGTATGAAAGTCACCATAAATTTTAAGATCCGAAAATAATACGTTCAATGGGAATAATATGTTGTTTTTTCATATTATAGTTTTATTATCCACGCAGAATAAAATTTTTTATGTCATTTTATCTTGACTTGTAAATCCAAAGTCACTGAACTGGTCTTTTCAAAGCTAAACTTTAGTTTTAATATAAACATGTTTTAATAATAATTATTAAGAAGTAAAATTGAGAGTTTGTAACCTGAAAAATTTGAAAATATTTTTAAATCTGATCAATCGATAAAAATGAAAACCTTCATCAAAACTACGGTTACTATGACCCAACTAAAATCCAAAAATATTTCAAATTTTTAATCATAGTGTGTGTAATATTATATCGCAGTATAAGTATATTTATATTATTATATTTTTTTGTGCTTTATTTATAGATTTATTAGGTTGTAACGCCTACATATTATAAATGCCTTCTAATAATATTACAGTTTAACTTGAATTTTTTAGTCTACAGAGACATTCAAATTCCAAAAAGAGCCGATACCCGAAAAAAATTCGAATCAGTGTTCATACTCCAGAAAACTGAAATTCGCAATATTTTAATCGGTTTTGACTTTTTACTCTTTAGATATTATATAGATAGGTAGTTAATATTACGTGTTGCAAATTTTGTTATCATCACAATCGCTTTTCTACTAGCCACTGCATACACCACACGTACCTATGATAGTAAAATTATAAATTAAACTTTTTTTTATATGAATAATGCGAAAAACACTATTAAATATATTTATTTCCTAATTCCAAAAAAAATTTGGTCTTAGCAGCTTGAAGTTTGTCCATGTTATAGATTTTACATAACCAAGTTTGATTTATTATAATTATTTTATCGGGATAAAAAGACAATATGATAGTACTCTATCCCTTTGTGGGTGTTTTTGAACCTATATGTACGTATACGGTTCAATGCAATAATCAGTATTCAAAGGACAAGTATCAATAAATATATATTTATATATATATATTTTATATTTTTATTTTTATTAAATATAACGTACTGAAACTAACCTAAATGCATTCTATAATAATATATAGATACTCCTAAATACAATGTTTGACTTAATTTAAAAAAAAAAGCCAACAACATTATGTTTTCCTCGGTCCAAATGATACGATGAACAGTAATTACGGTTCTCATTACGTTTCACTTCAATAAACAAAATACAACTAACCTGCTTATATAATATATATATATACTTATCCTATTTGCAGCCTGTATCTAATGAGTCACATAAATTTCTGTGCCTTCAATTTATTTTTTCGAAATTACATTATATATTTATGTATAGTTTGTAAAATTATCAATCTATTCATGAAAAAAAAAAACTGAATATGTATCTATAATAACGATCATCGTTTACAGAATTGCAGAGGACGCCATGGTTCTTATTCAACGCCGAATACTCCGACTGGTACAAACGGTACGCTTCACGTGAGAAAAGTGGATTCGGCGAGCATTTCCAATTTGGACAAAGATTGTTTTATCATACCGATCGCTTATTTGGATCGATTTCTACCCGATGGGGTTAACGTGCGTGCCTTTTGTTTTATTTGACAGCTAATATCTTTATTTTACCGTGTACAATATTTTCATATTCCTATAATATACTATTCTAGCTTCCCACGACTCCGAGCCCGAGCAAAACGCATGCTTTAAACATGGTTGAAGTAGACGATCCAAAAACTTGCCTTATGTTTCACATGATGACTACGTTGGAACCAATCGATCCTGTTTTAGAATCACCGCTGTCGGACCCAATGGCCAGGCAGACTGCAGCTGCGTGTTCGCTGCTTACAGAAATAGCAGCGACCAAAGTAGCCTCAGAGGGAATGTTGTTGGCCAATCTAGAAAAAGACGGTAATATTCACTGACAAGTTGTTGACTATAGATGTTTTAAAACCACTAAAATACAAAATCGTGATAATTTTTAAATATAATAATTAGTCCGGACTAACTCAAAGATGTTTTATCCTTAATATTTTCTGCAATTCATTTGTTCCATAAATGCTTTTCAAGTTTAGACAATAATATAATATTTATTAAAAATGAATTTTTTTTTTTGTGGGCACAAAAAATATTAAAAAAGTAATATACATAATTACACATATATTTACCATATTCCATTCCGTTGCTGGTAATTATTATTATCATTTTCAAGCACGATTTTCAACGATAAAATTAACCATTAAATGTATAACTATTTAATTTGAAAATTTAGGACAATAATAATAATAATAATAATTTCGGGATTGATAAAAAAATAAGTTATCAAGTCCCAAATAATATTTAGTCTCTTGTTAAAAACTTTTACACGATGTTCTATTGTTTAAAAAAAATATAGGTAATTAATTACTCGTAGCGTTTCTTTATAATAATAGCCCGAGCATTATGTTGTTTTTTCTTGACATTTTCGCTTCTATACTCCTAAAGCCTTGCGAAAAAAAATGTATTTTAAAAATTTGAAAGTTTGCCGATTGCCATAATTTATTTATGGGAGAATAAATGACCAAAAGTGTTTTGCATAGCGTAGCCGTGTTTCCGTTTATTACGTACTACGTACTGAACAAGTCATCGATAGCCAACCCCCGAGAAGTGGCCGTGAACGTCCGAAACACGACCTTAAAGAAGTTCGACCCGCGAGTTATCAAGCACACCACCGACCACACCTTCGACTTGTTCACCGAAGTGGCCAACATCGTATGTCCACCGATGAGCCAGTCAAAAAGACCTAGGGGTCCACATACCGCTTACATTATATCCGTTTACAAGGTGTTCGACGGGGATGACAGTGAAAAGTTCGAAAAACACTGGCTTTATTGGACAGGTACACCAAATCGTAATGAATTATGAAAAATAGAAAATTGTTTTTATACGATTTCACTATACGAGTGCTGTTTCAAAATCAAACTCCAGTATGTTCTTATTCATTTCATAGCAGTGCTTCACTAATGTCGCAACAAGTATACTAGTGCCTAATAATATGCTGAATTTCAATCTTTTTCGTTCAGTAATTTTCTTGTATTTGACTTTTCAATATGGATAATATGGTATTATCTCCTATCGCCAAAAGAAAGACGCTGTTGCTGACTTTTCAGCTTTTGAATAACTCCATTGGTTCATCTTTATTAGTCAATGGGTTTTATGAATCGAAAAACACAAGACTCATCATCAGTTATGATTTATTCAAAAAAAAAAATTGTCCTCCTGTACAGCTTTATCTTGAAATTTTCAATTTTTCAAAAAATGCATACACTGAATGACTATTGACTACTAAATGAGGATAAAGTTTGTGGTGGCCACATTCTTAGGTATAATCATGTTCAAGGTGATGCTGGAAAATCAATGTTACATTTGAACTACACTACTTTCTTCTGCTTATAAAATTTCAATCATAATTCAAACCTCTTAGGAATTGAGAAAAAAGTTGAAATGACAAACACAAGAACAAAACTAAACGAAAAAGTCTGAAACTCGTCGTACAATAAGTATACTTGTTGTGACATATTAATACACATTAGTGGAGTATCTATATGGAGTAAGTAGTAATAATATATACTAGAAGTTGATTTTGGAATATCGTTCAAATTTTAACCATTTTAACTGAACTTTTCTAATTCTTCTTGAGTATCAAAAAACGATAGTCTTTAAATCAATCCCATTCGTTGAGAGTCAAATATAAGGGGCATGTGTCATATGTATTAATTTAATCGAAGGTTAGTAATTCAGAAAAAAACTTGAAATTTATTTCATTGTTTCACAAATGAACAATCAGCTAAGTATATTATTTCAATAAATCGAAATTCAATCATCCTGAAACATTAAATCCAGTTACATGCCTGTTTTATAATTAATTTAAGCATTTCATATGCATTCGAATTTGGATTATGTACTAGTATAGATTTAAATCCACCTTTACTGACGTGTTATTCGTAAAAATGTCATAAAACTATTTTATTAGTTAGTAAGTGAATAGCTAGTACAAGTTAGTAACTTGTATTAGTAGCAGTGAGAATAACATATTGGTTACAACGGCATATTTAACATTTTATCCAGGGTTAGATGAAAACAACGGTTTTGTGTCTTGTATAATATAGTGACTAGAAATTAATAACCAAAAACGATGATTATATGAAAATATGACGAATAAATCCAATGGTTTTCAATTCAAGTTTAAAACTAACATACAAATTTTGTCCAATAGTTTTTTTAAATCTATGAACGTGTTTTTTCAGGTGCTCGCATGATCTACAATTACCTACCAAAATCCGCCGGCCTTAGAAGGATCACGTTACATAAGTCACAATCCAACGGTGACAAGCAGTATGTGCTTATGTGTGAATGTGCCAATCTGCTGCAAAACTTCACGTCCGTCGCGAAGTTACTGCCAGCGCTCAAAGCCAGACTGTGCGGATGCACGGGAGTATACCGATCTATATTTATCATTTAAGTACATATTTTAAGAATCATTTAAAAATATGGTAATCGTTTATATATTATCTGTATACTATGTATGATACTAAATAATAGGCAACGCAATTCTCCTAATAAAACACCACAGAAAAAAAACCCTGACATTTTAGATTCAAAAATAAAATTCAAGAATAATAACCCCAATATTACTGCATAATAATATATTATAATATAATTAAAGAACTGATTTTAATAATATATTTAAAAAAAAAATCAAAATTTACAAATAAATGAAAACCAGTAGTACTGGAAATTTGTAAAAAAAAAAAAAATGTACTTTGTGAGCGTTATATATAATATACGTTCTTATAGAATTTAATTTAAAGACAAAATATAATTTATAACTTTATATACTTACCTATATGTTTTAATGTTAATTATGTTTAAGTAAATGGCAATTAGACCTATGACCTATGATCACAATTATTTTATTTTAAATATTTACATTGTTGCTGTTAACATGTTATTACCTAGTTAAATTAATTAGGAAATAAAAGTTAAATTATCTAAATTTTTAGGGTTAGGTATATTTTCAATATTACTTTGGGAGTTCTGAAATTCATGGGTCTGAATTCTGAGGTTATTTTTTGCGTTATATGATATAAATATATAAAATAATGTAAAACCACCAATGTCATAAGTGAATTATTTTGATTTTCGAATATTTCGAATTCATGCCAATAAATAATAATATACTATTTTATGTAATATTATGAGACCAAATAAAAAGAAAAAAACAAATATTTTATTAAAATAATATTACTTTAATATATACGTGATGTCAACGAATAAAATAAAATCACTCATAACTAAAAGAGGAGAAGAAGAAACTCTCGTATACTGAACATCGTGTGGTAAGTAGGACTTACGTAAGAATAATAATTGAAATAATTCATAATCGTAATGAAATAGTAATATTTTCTAAAATGTTTAAACATTTTATTAGAAAAAAAATATCCAACATTTTTGTACGACACAATATTATTTTATAATAGAATTAAAAATATTTGGATAAATTTATGGGCGTATATCGATACCGTCGATTTAATATCGACTCCGCCGACTAAATATTTTATAATCAACCAACCGAAAAATTTAACACGTAAATTATGGATTATTAATGGATACGTTTGAACAAATATATACATTATATTTTAGATACCTATATACTCGTATTTTATTCAATCAGTAAACAACACTATTATATATGGTAGGTACCTATATGAATACCGAAGTATAAAATATAACTTAAAATAAATTAATATATGAAACAAATATAGTAAAAATTAAAAAAATATTACATATTAATTTTTAAAATATTGAATAATACATAATTTATTGTCAAATTATTGTTAATATACTATCACATTATATTATCACATACTCGTACATTACATATACATACAAATCAATTGTTACAATAGTCACAGTATTTAAATTAAAACCTGACGAGTGAAATGCTTAATTTTTACTATAAAAGTGCATATAAGTGAATATATACATACTTAATAAATATTAATACTAATAACTTATTAATAAATAAATATATTGATGTACATAAAGAAGAAGCGACGGATCAATAGTAGCCGGCGGAGTCGATAAATAATTTTTATGAACAGTAGCCGGCGGAATCGATAGATACCTTTTTTCGAAACCTGAAGTTTCGGTGGAGTCGATAAATTCCCAAATTTATTTGTCCAATAACTGTGTATCTATACAAAGAATTATCAAGAAGCCATATTAAGCCGAATCATTAATAATCATATAATTAGTATATTTTACGAACTTTTTGAAACTCCAACTAATCTTATCGATTCGAAATATAAATCGACACCTATATATATATATATATATATGCGTTAAAAGTGTAATTTATTTTTTATAAATACTCCATACCAAGGTATAAAAAAATAATGGAAAGGATAAGTGATTCATACATGAACGCAGATGTAAAGACTGTTGTTCATAACAATAGGATACACCCAGTGACGTATGTTGGGGTGAATTTTAGGGGTTGTGAAAATTACAAAGAAGGTGTAGGCTAATATTGCGTACATACAAATGGGACCTCCCTCATACCTGTAACATAAGTTAATATAATTTGTTTTCGATACGTCTTTAAATAATAACATTGTCATGTTTCAACTAAACGAAGTATAGAGATATTTATTTACGTATAATTAATAATATTATTAACACGTTTAGTTCAAATCGATTCGATGCTCACTTTTTTATTTGGTAAATATATATGTGTAGTAGAATATATTGATTTTATTGTGAAATATACTTTTAAAATATGGGTATTTATAGAGTTTCAAAATACACATTTGTGAACCAGAAATTATTTTGGGGTTGAAATTGCCTGTTGCTGCCTTAGGACAACACGAGCCACATTGGTAAGAATCAACAGTCGAACCCTTTGGGTTCTTATTTTACTCGGTGATTAATGAGGTCGTAAAGGCTTTGCCGCCTCGTACGAAAATGTCCATTTACGTAGTAGGTATGGTTATAAATGATTTATGTTACGATTTCATCGGTACACATGGGTGCAATAATGGCATTCGTTAAAATATGTCATCGAACAATATAGTGAGAAAACGTCTATATGCAACTGGCCGGGTCGTAGGGGAGAAACATTTTCGTACCATCGGGTCGGACGAATGATGTAAATTTAGAGCTAATAACCCTTCGTGTATATTATAGGTATGCGTATTTTTAACAATCGTGTCCGTAAAACGGTATGAAATGGTAAGTAATATGACAAAAATGTACAGTAAACCCAGATACACACACACACACACACACACACACACACACACGAAAAAACGAGAAATATAAATCGTACGAACTTGTCGTGTTTTTGTGTTCAGTCTCGCCGGAAACAGAATATACTTCTTGGTTTGGCGAGACACCATAATGTGTGTAGTCGCAATGATAAACGACTTATGGGCGCGATCATGAAATCCCGTTAGAAACCCTGTAGAGTTATACGTGGAAAAATCGTTGTGAAATTATCGTAGTCTGACCCCCCAGAAACGATACCCGTGGGCATTGGTTTTTGTAATATTTGTGTTGCAAGTTTTGTTATCACTGCACATAAGAAACTGGACATACTTTACACTACAATGATATGACGTGTTGAATATACGTGTTTATGGTATATATACGACTAAATAGCATATGCTTTCTGTGTAAGCTACAGTCACCATTAACACAAATTTTCTGTACAACGTTCAAATAACGACGAGCAAATCAATGGCGAAATGGCGAATTCGTAACATTTATGGTTACGGCTTTAAGAGGACGTCGTACGCACGGTTTTTAAGGGTTCCTATATATAGACAATTTTTTAAGAAGACATAATAAACGTAAATATCCAATAACTTAAAAATATTTAAAAATAGTCTTGTGTCGAAATAATATTTTTATTATTGGGTAACCACAACGATATTTGTTGAAAAACGTATTTAAACATTTTACATTTTTATTAGCTTGAGAATATTATCTATTTTTTTAAATAATTATCTAAATCTTAATAAAAAACAATGAACATATCAAAAACGGCTACGTAGGTCACTAGATAATGTTCTTACCTATAATTTGCTTTTATGTCGTATTCGTAACATACTTGTAAGTTGATAAAAGTGAAAAATTCGAATGCAAGTTTCTCATTGAAAATGTATAGGTACGACATCCTCATAAGTCACAACCACAAGGTAATATAGAAATATTTATTTTTGACGCACGTAAGGTGATCTTTACGGTGGTGACATATCCAGGGGAGCCACAGAGGTCATAGCCCTTCTCATGGACAGTATTTTTGTATTTTAGATTATGAGCGTAGTATTTTTATTTTTGTATGTATAATGTATATACACTATTTCGAGTAGAAGTTGAAAAAGAGTTCCAGGTAAAGGGCAAAAAGTCATTATAATTTATTCTACAGTCATGAAACAATCTATTATAAAATTATATAGATAGGAATATAGAATAAATAATATCAAGTATTAATAATAATAGGTATGCAATATATGATGGGACATTTCCAAAAAGTGTCAAAATAGGTACTATATTTTAGAATGGTTTTCGAGTGCATTTTATGATATTGTGCTGTATGTTGACGCAAAATACAAAAAGTCGGTAAAATAAAAAATAATGCCCAATAAATATTGTAACGTTTCCAACAATGACCGATACATTTATTGGATTGGTCTCGTTGAAAACTGTTAAGTTCTTCCTTGCAAACTTTATGGATGTCCCCATTTTCGTAAACGCCAATACGCTGAGTGTACAATATTCGATTTTATTTTTAAGATCTGGTGTTTTGTGTAAAATATTAATATATTTTTGAGTATCACATATTTTTTTCACATTATTTTCATCTTAAAAATAAGAAGATATGTATATGTACTATGTATATAAATCAATATAGGTATACAATTAGCACCTTCGCACACAATTATTTTCACGTACTGAACATTCGCATGACATAAATAATAATTATTATTGTTTTAAGCATCAGGATTAATCGTAATGTCATGAGTTAATAAAATCAATAAATCTAAAACTTTATTATTTATATAATTAAATATATAAATAAATTTAAATAATCGAATGATTATATCTGAATATCCAGAATATTAAATATCAATTACAGTGTAATCAAATACGAAATTATCTTGAATTTTTTAAAGATTTATTGGTATTTCTTCAAATTTATCATTACAAACAGCGGATCATATAATAAAACCAATGACTCATTTAGTTAATTTAAGTTTTGAAAATTGTATTTTTCCAAATATATAATATATATATATAAAAAACAATCATTTCCCCGATTTATAAATCAGGAGATCCAAAAGAACTAACTAACTTCAGGCCAATTGCTTTGGTTTCTGTAATATCGAAAGTAGTTGAAAAACTGGCAAAAATTCAGCTAAATAAATGTATTATAAGTAAAAGTGCCATAAACAATATGCAATTTGGATTTCGTGAGCATACTGGTTGTGAGGATGCAATTGCGTATTTTGCAAACTTAATTTATAATTCACTTAATAATGGTAAAAAATGTATAAGTATTTTCTTAGATATTGCTATGGCATTTGATTTAATTTTACATAAAATATTATTATGTAAGCTTAAAAAAATCATAAGACAAAATATATTTCTTAATTGATTCGAATCCTATCTTTCTAATAGACCTCTAGTTGTACAAATTCATGAAATATTAAGTGATTCAAAAATATTACAATTTGATATTCCTCAAGGAACTGTTCTAGGATCCATATTATTTTCAATATATGTAAATGATCTAATAAGCCTTGATATAAATGGAGAAATATTAGCGTACGCGGATAATACAGCCGTATTTTTTTGATGATGATAATTGGAATATAGTTGAAACTAAAGCAAATTTAAGTCTACCTAAGATCAATGAATGGTACTCGAAAAATAGTTTATCATTAAACTATAGTAAATCAGTTTATATCACATTTTCTATTTTAAAATCTAATTCACCAAACAATTTTCAATTCAAATTACATTCAAATACGTGCAAAAGGAATAATGATATTAATTACTGTCGGGAAAATTGTAGAAAAATAGGTACCTACTAAGAGTAAGTTTTAATAAATATTTAGATGTAATATTTGATGAACACTTAAAATGAGTATCCCATATTGCAACTATAATACCACGTGGCCCGTAGAATATTAATTCGAATAATATTTAAACAAATGTATAATGAAAATATTCACACGGACGATCTATTTAAATTTTTTAAATATTAAAAATTAGCCAATTATACGATAAGTTAGCTATAATAAAAATCAATAAACAAAAAAAATCAATTTAAACCAAATTATACATCAACTACTAGAAATGCGAATACTGGGAATTTAGCTTTATTTAAAATTTAAACCAAACACAATTTTAATAAAACTCTTCTATATTTATAGGGGCATACAATTATTTAATAAACTACTTTGTTATTTGAACAGTTGATAACAATTTAAAATTAAAATTTAAGATAAAGGAAAGGTTCAACAATCTACTTCATTATTTTTTAGTTTTTCTTTCTGTTATCATATTAATCCTTATTTATATTATTTTTGTTTTGTTTTTTTATTATTTCATAATGCTAACTTTTGTGATATTTTAATTTTTTCCATTCATTTTTTTTTTTTTTATTAATATTTTTTTCTCTATTTGAATCTACTATGTGTATTTAATATGTCATCAATAAATATAAATTATTATATACTTTAATTTTATATTTCAGTAATTAATATAGAGTCGTTTACATGTATTATTAATATTATTTTTATTCTTAAGTAAAGTAAGGCTCCCTTACTTCCACCACAAGCATTGCTTACAGGGAGTAGGTATCAACATTATATGTTAAACTTTGTTTTGTATAATATGTATACATGTTTTTATGTTAAATAAGTAAATAATTAAATTGTTTCGAGTCATAATATTTTAATATTACCTATATTAAAAAATAATAAATAATATTTTAATAAATATAATTTCTTTAATTATCACATATTATACGATACCAGTGTTAGGTAAGTATTTAGTATATTTACTTTTCGATAGAATAAAATAACAAAAGTTAAAAAATTATTTTAGGTGATTTTCCATAAATTAGGCATACTCACGCACATATATATAAGTATATATAATATATATATATATATTATATATATATACACTATATGCATCTATATATTATATATTATATAGATAACAATTGGGTATACGCCTAGTGTTATTTTACCCTTAGGTATAGGTACCTATGTTTTAATTTATGCGACCGGGTGATTGATGTGTATGTACATTATCGAAATCTAAAAATTCATATTTAATTATTTTAATTGTATGTGCGGAAGATTTGGATTTTATTTTACCTAACCTCGGGCTACGGCCTATGTATTGTACGTGTATGAGAACAAGTTTTTTAAACCATACTGAGGTCAAGGTTTCTTATAGTTTTATTCGAATTATAATCTTTATATAATCGATTATTATGACTAATCGAGGGCGTATAATCATTATGAGAAAGTTGCGCACTCGTAACACTAACGTAAAAAGATATAAGTACTTTTTTTACATTTCAGCAAATTATCATTTTTGTAGGTCTTTTTTTTTTCTGTTGTTTTATATTTCGAATACCCATAGATAAACATAATGCGTATCACATCGATATATCGATTAGTGATGGGCAAATTCGGTCTTGGTCTTGCAGTCTTGGTCTTGGTCTTGCAAAAATGCAGGACCAAGACCAAGACTAAGACTGTACTAGAGCTAGCAAGACCAAGACCAAGATTTTACTATTTCATAGCAAGACTGAAATAAAAATGTATGCAAGACCAAGACC